>JASANG010001771.1:0-183189 GCA_030248215.1 Enoplolaimus lenunculus | reverse complement strand
ATTTGGGAATTTTGTGTGTCATACGGGTTGCGGGTTGGGATTTATAATAAACATTTACCGGCCGCGTTTTACTAAATCAGAGCAAATAGCATACATCGAGAAAAGAACTATACAGGGTACAGGCTTAAGTCTAAATCACGAACTTCTCACAGTGCAGACTTATGCTTGTGCGAAAAAAGCAAAGAAAATTTGACCAATGTTACTTTAAGGGGCCTAACAGTAGATTAAGCGTATTCCTAAGCCTAAGCCTACTCGTTGTAAAAGCGAATTTTAAGCCTAAGCCTAAGCCTAAGCCTAAGCCTAAGCAAAAAATATAATCTAGAATCTAAACCAAATCTTTTATAGGCCCACCAGAATCCTAGACGCACTTTAAAGTAACATGGGTCGAAAGTTTTATATACTGCTCTACACAAAATTATGCGAACAGCTAGAACAATTCCTTCAAAAATCGTTATGGCTAGTAAAATGACAGTCGGGACTACAAAAGCTTGCGAGCGTAGCGAGCAAAAAAAACAAAATTGAGCGTAACGCGATGGCTAACCATAGCTTGTTGACGTTTGGATGATGCTTTATATTTTGATGACGTCTGAAGCCGTACGTCACCTTACGTTACCGTACGGTATCGTATGTGAATTACTCACGTTCGATACGGTACGGTGACCGACGGTGACGGACGGCGATGGGCGGTGCCTCACGACAGCCCTTAAAATCTGGGAAGCTTCCGCTTAGACTTCGGTTTAGGTCAGTTTTAGGTTCAGGCTTATAGTAGGCAGGCCCTGTAGTCAATATGGTTTGAAAAAAGTGAACGATCCAGAAATTTTTATAAAAGTGCCCACACGGGATACAATGGTGAAAAAACTCGTGAGCCAAGCGAGCAAGAAGTCTAACGTCATTTTAGGGCTAACCGTAATACAGAAACCAAGGTATTGAGCTTGTTGGGGGCTATGCGGAGATAACCTTCCGTTTTTAATCTGCCACTCAAAGCTGCACGTACACGCGAGCACCTGTGTGGGTACCCGCTGGTAAACAAGGGTCGTGTAAGAAAAGTTTGAGCGTGGTATACCCGCAGGTAAAAAATGAAACTTAAACGTGTAAAAGCGCTGGCCGGGATGAGAACTCTACTCATTATTTACACCTCAGCTGTCTGTGGCCAAAAACATTTTTGACATTTCCGATTCAGAGTTTTCTTGCGTTAAACGTTGCTTTCGTGACTACGCAGCAAGTGTTCGTTATAATACAATGGCCGATGTTTGTTTTGGTCTGAAAAACTACGAAGAGTGTCTTAAAATGTGTCCCGGAGGCAATGAATTATGGCTGAATTCTATGCGGCGTCGAGGTGGTTTGGTTGCTGCTCTCAATAACAGTTGCACGTCGTATGCAGAAAATGAAGTTTGAAATTGCAAAAATTGCTTTAATTGCAGTTTGCAACATTTTGCCAACTGGGGTCAACTATGGTTATGGCCAGGTGTGTAGCCAGCTGCACATGTATTTCAGGGGCAAAAAATTTTCATGATGGGTTTTAAACATTTGGGGTGACTTCGACACTAGGTCTAAAGTGTTCTGGGGAGGTGTGGGATCCATTTATTAAACAAGTCACTATTCCCACTATAACTAATTGACGCCTCAATGATAACATCGCAGCTGAATGCGATTGGGTTTAAAACAGTTCAATGAATTGATGTGTAAGTCAATACTGTCAATAGTAGTAACTGACTCTTAGTCCCCGAACAATATTTTATTAAACATTTAAAATATCAGCTGAAACAAAATAAACGAAACAAGTATATTGCCGTCGGAACGGCGGATACAAAAAAATGTGCCTTGCGCACCAAAAAAATATAACCCGGCATTCCACACGAACCGAAATATAACATCGAGTGTTTTAACTAGTTAGCTACACCAAGCTACCGAAGTTCCAGCAACTACTTTATGCAAAATATCTCCTCCCACACGGCCCGCTGATATTTTAGAGGGGGCAAAAGATCTGCAGCTTCTCAGGTTGCGCACTTAAAAATTGCCTTGAAATTTTATAACTTTTAATTTCATAAATTTTTGAATTTAAAACACTAATAAACTTGTAAAGCTCAAAAATTCGCGTCTCTAATTGTGAAAACATAAACGTATTGTACTCAACAAATTACTGTTGCCAATTTATGAGACTCAACTTCTTTTTGTTCAAGAAATAGTTGTCGTATATTTAAGAAACAAATTTTCTGTAATGATGATTCAGGTTGAACTCAAGCAACCCGTAACATAAGTTTACATTTTGGACGTATCTTTGTTGCGCGTACACGCCCAGTTTGCACTTAGTTGCGCAGGGCACGGTTAATACATGTCATTTTCTAGATCTGTCATATCTCGTCAACGAGATTGGCCCATGCAAAGATCAGAGGCGGAGAGTTTTTCTGGGGGACTAGAATAGAGTAAGCTTAAGCTTTAGACTAATTTCTTGCCTGGCTTGGGCTTAGGAGGCTTACTGTAGTGACCCGAATAAAAGGGGGAACTGATATTTATTTGGCCTCTCCAGAGGGAAACCCCGTGTTATTCGGTTACGGACTGTTATTTATTTTTAACCCACCCTCCGCCACCCTTCGTTACTGATACATATCCTGTACCAGGGTTGTTTTTTTCGGAAAAAAATGATTTTTCCATTTTTTCCGGAAAAAATGGTAAAAAAATGGAAAAAATCATTCTTTGTTTAGTGGTCGGTTATACCACACTTAGCTGGCGTTTTCCCAAAAATGCTTGCATTTTAAAACTTTGCATATTTGAGCTTCTGAGGACATCCTCTAATCATTTCATAACCAAAATCTGAATTCTGGAAAAATTCGATTAAGGCCACAAATTCAGCCCCTTGGGACTCAAAATTTTGTTTTGACACGGGACAAATTATATATCATTTGACGCAGTTTGCTGAGCTGAGTCAAGTGGTCAACTTTCTGTAATCATAAGTCTGCTTAACGAGCTGTTGTCAAATAATGCGGGGTTCACGTTACAACCGGGGCAGGTGGGACACGGTTTGTCCCATGTTTATTCGACGTCAACATTAAGATTTGGGCACTTATATCGGGTCAACAGACAAAACTCGAATGTCATATGACATTAGCTTACCAACCACCGCTCTCAAATGATCAATGTCTACAAGGGATGGTATGTCACGTGACACTGTCGGACATTTATGCGAATCGCATATGATATTCCAAAATTTCAACAATATCATATGATATTCAGCGGGACAGTGTAACCTTTGGGTACTAATAAATGAATGAAAAGTTGGACGACACAGGCACAAACGTGCTTTAAATACCAAATAAATGCCTGCAAATCGTTTCCGGCACAAAATCGCTAAAAACCACAGCTTCATAATTCAAAAATTCAAATTTCAAATTCTAGTATCATATGATATTCAACAGGACAATTTGGGTATGTTACCTCAACTATGCAGACATTTGAAAATATATCATATGATATTCGCAGACAATACCTCGAATATCATATGATATTGAAGGACAAAAGGTGACCTACACATGATATTAGCAGACAAATACGAATTTTTGAATACGATATGGGGTCTACAAGCAGACAAAATGTGACCCAATAGTCTAATAGGGACAAAACGTGTCCCAAGCTGCCCCGGTTATAACGTAAACCCCGCATAACTGATTTGGTACGCTTCCAACGAACATGATTCGACGCCAAATTTAGTTATTTGACGTTAACTCGTTAGCCACACGTCTAACTGAGACACATTTAACAGTATTCGTCATAGCTCCGCAACCTGTGTCAAATGGTATATACGTATGTTGTCTAATTTTTGGACAAAACAAATTTTGAGGTTAACTTTAACCTCATTGTCGTTGAAACCTGGTGAGCGAACCGAACAAGATGCATATATAGCATTACACTGAATCTCGTGGCAAAGCTTCAATTCTGAAATCCATTTATAAATTCATATGCTGCAATTTTCGCTCTTTTAGAACAAGTAATGTATCCTATCGGACATATACACATGGTCGATGTTAATGCGTTACATGTGAATTAGATACATGCCGTCCAAAAACGTTATTTTATGTCATATTTAGTTGCAAATTACATTTAAGAATCATTTAATATTTTTCCAATTTTTTCCATTGTTTTCCATCCCCCTCGGAACAAAAAGGAAAAAATGAAAAAAAAAAACATTTTTTGCGGTAATTATTTTCAGGCCAACAACCCTGTCCGGTACTGCAAGTATCCGTTGAATTAAAGGTTTATTTGTGTAGCGTCCATAGCTTGAGCAATCATTCAAGGTTATACTTAGGAATGTACTTTCAAAATTTAAGTGAGCTTTAAAGTTTCAAACTCAATTTTATTTAGTCTTGCAGTCATTTATGCACTACAGTTAGGAATAACTGACCTTCATGGACTCTAATTAGGATTTAGGGACTCTATCCGCTTACGGACTATTGATTGGGACTCAAAATGGGGACCCTCTTATTTCCCACACCCTCTTATTGGGGTCACTACAGTAGGCTTAGGAATATACTCATTCTTACACTTAGGCTTAGGATTAGGCTTAGACTTAGGAATATGCTAATACTGTTCCGCCCGTGATCTTTATATTGGCCACCAGATTTATACTCAACACAAAGTTTCACTAATTGGCTCATACACCCCCCTAAAATAGAATAATTTATTTGCTTACATAAAAGCTTCATATTATTGTTTGTTTACAAAAATTGTGAATGATTTGCGGACGTAAACAAATAACCAGAAGACTCGTCGTCTTTTCAGTTGCATTAGGTTCAATAGTGCGGTAGTCTGCCTGAATTGAAGGTAATTGCAACGATTGCTCATTTAACACCAAACGCATACTTTAAATGCTTGAAAAACAGGAGACCCAATAATTATTTATTTCTTACGCCAATCTCTCGGCGGAATGGTGACCTTCTTTCCTTTCCGGCGGCCATAAAACCCGCTGATAACTCCGCCTCCAGGCAGAGCGCCGCAAGATTCCATTTCTTTGCCGTTTTTGTCGTACCATTGTTTATACGATTGTTTGCAGTCCGAAACAGCTTCAGAAGCACTTTTACGAGCTTCATTTTCGGTTCGCAAATTTCGACATGAATTACCGAAGTAATACAGTGGCAGCGCATAGTCGTTGTAGTATCCGGACGGATTTGAACAGTCTAATGCTACAAATTTTATTAAGGACTCGTGTCAAAAATACAAAACAATTATTGCGGTTTTGAAAAAATGGAATATTGATGCGAAAGTAGCGTTTTGACAAACGTTAAAAAGAAATTTGTGCGATTAAAGGAACTGTGTTAATCCTTAATTTTACAAACTGTTTATGGCAAAGAACTGTCTAAACGACTCTGGAAATGTCAAATGCAATTTTACTGTTTTGTGTTTTGCAACAAGCATAAAATAAGATAATTAATAGCTTGTGTGGTGACATTATGGTCACATATGACACAATATGTGTAACTCATGTATTTTTTACTATCCGGTTCCGGTAATCAACCGGTATTTTTTCACCGGAATTTTTCGGTAATTTCGGTATTGAACATTTTTGTGATTCGAAAATTTAAGAAACATTGGCAATATATAGTTTATTATTCTAAAATTGTCTGGAGTGTGTATTGCCAAAAATTTCAATTTGTGTCACACTCCATATTTTATCATACGTTTCCAGGTACTGCATTTGGTGCAAAATTTTGGCATACTAAATGCTGTGTTTTACACCATTAAAAGTTATAAAATATCGTTAAAAATGATTTTTTTTGTTAACAAATATTTTTTGTTGTTTTCCAGTTCCGGTATTTTTTAACTTCCCGGTTCCAGTTGTGGTATTTTATAATTCCGGTTGCACCCTGACTGATATATATCCTCAAACTTGAAATGCATTTAAGATTTTTAATATCTGAATTTAATTTTACATAATAGGTTTGTTTACTTCCCTCACCAATTGAAGTGTTATGCTTACGCTTAATTAACAGCCGGGTAGAGGCCAGGGTAGCACAACGCTCTATGAAACTGCGGTCGCCCAGTCTGAGCTGAGTGTGCACTTGAAGCCAAACGGAACCATCAAAATTAAGCTTTTGTACTGGGTTTTGTCCGCCCCAGCTCTACTTTCTGTTCATTAAATATACAGGTGTGCACCCCCGAACGCTTCAAATATCGCCGTTCGTAAAGATAACAGCATTTTCTGCGTTTCAAATTGACTTGACCCCCTAAAATTTTAGTCTTCCTTCGTGCCCAAACAATAGTAGGTATCAACTACACGATGTGTGGGAGGCATTTGCCTGGAAAGTACTCCCACTTAGTCTACCTTCGCGTCCTAAGAATAGTTGGTATCAACTTCAATTCACTGAAGCGTTTGTTTAAGAAGTAAATAAGTATTATCCGGAAATGGCCCATGTATAGAACAGCGCCGGATCGTTTCCCGGAGGGGCTATAATAGAGTCAAGCTTTAGACTAATTTTTTTGCTTAGGCTTAGGCTTAAGCTTAGGCTTAGGCTTAGGCGTAGGAATAGGCTTATCCTTACGCTTAGGCTTTAGGCTTAGGCTTAGGAATATGCTTATACTACTGTTTCGGCCCAGTTCTATACATGGACCCCGGAAATAAAATACCTGGACCAGGAAGTGAACACAGGTGACACGTGCATAATTTTGTAAAATTCCACGCTTGTCGAGTCTTCGCACATTCGGCTTGCACCATTTTCACTGTTCGATCCTTTACATACACTGCAATGCATTTATTCCGGCAATCGTGTCGTCGAGCAATTAATCCAGCACCTTCACAAATTCCAATCGGTGTTGGTTTGGTTTTACAGTCTGAAAGTGTCATTTTAGCTCTTGTACACATCGCATGATTAGGCTCGGCAGGCTTAGGCTACAGTTTTTTGAAGCGGTTGTGCGTGTACCAACAGGAAGACTAGTAACGATATTTTAAGAATCTTATTAAATAAACTGCGCACTTTACTTTAACAACAGAAAAACCGTAAGAACAAAAACAACAGCTTCTTCCAAAATCCACATATTCATTTTACCTCGCAATATGGCTGATAACCAATATTTAAATTAACCATGAATATTAAAATTAGAAGTTCATACACGTTTACCAAACCACAAGCTTAGCCTAAGCCTTAAACCGGAAAAATATGTGAAATAAGAATACCCAAGGGTCGTAAGTTTGGGCGCTTTTTCACTACCCTCCATATACCTGAACTGTGGGAGGAAAATTTTCAGTTCATTTTTCGTTGTCAATATAATACAAAGAACGTTGGCCAATAGAACGTACAAGTATGTAATGCGTAATAGAGGCACTTTTTTACTTTCCAATCAGGGAGGCACGCTATCGCTCCTCAACCCCCCAGTTCCAAGGAATGCTAAGCAGAGTCAATGTTACTTTTAGGGGCGTAGCAGTAGATTAAGCGTATTCCTAAGCCTAATGCGGGGTTTACGTTATAACCGGGGCAGCTTGGGACACGTTTTGTCCCTATTAGTCTATTGGGTCACATTATGTCTGCTTGTAGACCCCATATCGTATTCAAAAATTCGTATTTGTCTGCTAATATCATGTGTAGGTCACCTTTTGTCCTTCAATATCATATGATATTCGAGGTATTATCTGCGAATATCATATGATATATTTTCAAATGTCTGCATAGTTGA
This sequence comes from Enoplolaimus lenunculus, assembly GCA_030248215.1. Lineage (NCBI taxonomy): Eukaryota > Metazoa > Nematoda > Enoplea > Enoplida > Thoracostomopsidae > Enoplolaimus > Enoplolaimus lenunculus. The sequence goes on along the minus strand of JASANG010001771.1, from coordinate 175,530 downwards.
GGTAACATACCCAAATTGTCCTGTTGAATAGCATATGATACTAGAATTTGAAATTGGAATTTTTGAATTATCAAACTGTGATTTTAGGCGATTTTGGGTCGGAAACGATTTGCAGGCATGTATTTGGTATTTAAAGCACGTTTATGCCTCTGCCGTCCAACTTTTTATTCATTTATTAGTACATAAAGGTTACACTGACCCGCTGAATATCATATGATATTCGTTGAATTTCGGAATATCATATGATATTCGCATAAATGTCCGACAGTGTCACATGACATACCGTCCCTTGTACACATTGATCATTTGAGAGCGGTGGTTTGTAAGCTAATGTCATATGGCATTCGAGTTTTGTCTGTTGACCCGATATAAGAGCCCAAATTTGAACGTTGACGCCGAATCAACATGGGACAAACCGTGTCCCGCCTGCCCGGGTTATAACGTGAACCCCGCATAAGCATAAGCCTAAGCCTAAGCGTTACAAAAGTGTTTCCTAAGCCTAAGCCTAAGCCTAAGCCTAAGCAAAAAATGTAATCTAGAATCTAAACCTACTCATTTACAGACGTACCAGAAACGTGAACGCGGGTGGCGGCCGCTCTTCTCAAGCCCCCCCGCACTAAGCAGAACACATACTAGAACGCCAGAAGCACTTCATACGAAATCTTAAGCGTTCCAATGATTTATTGCGTAATGTGGGGGTTTGGGCGGCGATCGCTCCCCAACCTGCTTATTAAGGTCCCTTAAATTCGCGAGCGGCTGAGGGGGCCACATCCCTCATGAGTACCCAATTATAAGTCAGAAAGTAAAAAGGCGCCGCCTACCCTCGGCAACTTTCTGCTTATGCGGTTGAAAAATATTCGAATGCGATGTAGTACGCTAGGCCCGCGACTGGGGTAGGTTCGTTCCAAAGTCACCGACACAGGGAATCACGGGGATCCGCAAAATCAGTAGTCTCCCCAATATAGCCGAGTCAGATTGTACACATCTTTCGAGACAGCAACTTCACTTAGCTCAAAAGTATTCCAATGGAAAGAGGAAATCCAGCCGAACACCTTAAGCGTAAGCGTCCTCTTAAGTTGCCAATCGCCAAAATCTGCACACAATCCGAATCACCCATACTGCAAGATCCTACCTACAGATCTGACTAGAAAATGCACCTTGTCACCCTACCGAGTGACAATCAAGCAAAATTAAGCCGGCGCGAATAACAGCGGCTTATGAGCGCCGCAGATTTCCAAATGATTAAACTTCATACGAAAATATCAGCGCGACACTAGAAATCTGATTTTATAAAACGGGGCAAACTTTTCAACTAGCCGGCTTCGGTCGCATCGCAAAAATCTCATTGAACAAAAACCAAAACTATCTGCTACTAATATAAAACTCTGCGACAAATTCAACTCAGGTAAAATTTCCACAGGCAGATCGGTAAAACGTTTTAGGTGCGCAAATTCAACTAGCACCTCGATTACAACCTTTGAGAACTCAGGTAATTTGAATCAACCCCAAGCTCAGCGCATGCGTGACTAGCGTAAGCACTCAGGGACACAAGAAAAATGCGGGTTAATTCAACAACGATATTTACAAAGAAACGGGGACGGGGCGGTAGTCCCGGACCCGACATCAAAGTGAATGGGTAAACGTGTGTGTGTGAAGTAAATACTATGTGCAAGAACTCAACCTATTAGTTTATTAGCAAAAATAACATGTAACACTGGGTTAAGAAAACTAACGCCTAAATCCTGGCAACAAGTACACCCGAGCTAAAGAAATAGAGCAAGTCTTACCAGCGCATCCTCCTCGGCGTTACGCATTCGCAGAGCCTCGAGCTCAGCTTCGACCTCCGGCGTTAAGTGAGCTACCGCCCACCGAACCCCAGATGTGGAAGGCTGAAACTCGTCAGCTTCAGGATTTAACGGGGACGATGGTGTACTTCTTGCCATTTCAACCGAATAAAATTAATTGCCCACCAATAATCTTAGCTGTAATTCTACCCCACGGCTAAAAATAAATAACACGACAACTTATCGACCGGGTTTAACCTTCTCGATAATCTCAAGAGCAGTTAAACACCGGTGTAACGCAATGACCATGGTGTAAGCAAGTAAATAAATAACTCTTACCAATAATTCAGGGATGACCGATTCGGGCCGTGGTAACGGCCGAATCTGCGGATTTGCTTGTGACAACCCAGACCAGAACGGGGATTCCGCCGCTGACCAGTGACACAAATCCTCCCCGGTCGCCCAGGTCCAACTCCGCTGCTGCCGCAGGGAATTATTTAACCCCGTAATATTCTGCATTTTAAAACACAAAATTCAAATCCACCCACTAATCCACTTATCAAAGCCAAAACTACAAAAACGGCGTTGCAAAAATGATACTCAAATCCCCCAAATTTTAGACAGGTCAGCGACGAGTGAGCGAAAGTTTTTTGGATTATGCAAAATTAGTAATTTTGCATAACCGGTTTCGGTAAACACATCAAATTAACCTATGTTTTACACAATTTCAGAGAACCCAACCGACAACTCAGCAAAACTATACAAAACCTCCTACGCAAATAAACTACTTTCTATATTACGCAAAATACAATAATCGCAATATTCAAAATTCACGTATTACTCTAAACTACACATACAGCCGCCATATTAAAAACAAGCCAAGGAAACGATTATTCAACATAGCTAATAATCACAATAATTTCGATGGTAATCGAAATTTTTCTGTAGGTTTTCAAATACGCAGAAAACGAAAATTTAGGTAGAATTTAGTGTTTTTAGATGCATTTCATCAAATTCAGCACATTTACAAACCTATTACACAGTTTTACAGCCGAAATATCTGAATTTGGTAAAATTCAGATCAAAACGATATTTCACAAAATTCGAGTTATCCGAAACTACTGTTTTCGACCCAAAAATACTGAAATTAGTCTCGAACCGATACAATATCACCTATTCAGAACTGTTTTCATACTTTCCGGGCCACGAGAGCACTTACAGCTCCAACCGGACAGATCTGAAAAGTCTGCTTAACATTTCGATTTTCAGCAATTGTCCAACCTGTGCACACATGCCCGTAGCAACTCTCCAGGACACCGAAACTTCAAGGGCCGCATATTTTGGCTCAGAGCCTTCCGAATCAAAGCTGTGTCTACCGACACAAGCTTGCACGGGGTCTTTCCGCCGAGATATTATTCCCAGAATTTCTATGCAGCCCGAGAGCTCACACATTTTCACAGAAATGTGATTCCAGCTGCCGAAAGCCTAAATCTACTAAGATTTAGAGGCGCTGGGTGCAGTGACATCTGTACACCAATTAAATAAAATTTTTTGCGTGATGAGAAATTTTGCTCTTGGGGGGTGAGTAGTAAAAAGTTGCTGCAATTTGATATGCAATATTAATTGTTATTACTGATTGAAATACATATTTTTGTTATTTTCTAACAAAGAATCGATGATCACTCTTATAACAGTACGTATGCTTATGTAATTGGTCACATTCAGTGTAGAAGTATAATATCTAGCAAACCTTAAAACTGAAAAGCTTAAATAATAATAATAATAATAATAATATTAATAATAATAATAATGAAAATAATAATAACAATGATAGAAGTCGCCTGGTCGCGGTTGTGCGATCCCCCACAAGCTTTATCTGTAAGCCTAATGCGGGCTTCACGTTATAACCGGGGCAGGCGGGACACGGTTTGTCCCATGTTGATTCGCCATCAACGTTAAAATTTTGGCACTTATATCGGGTCAACAGACAAAACTCGAATGTCATATGACATTAGCTTACAAACCACCGCTCTCAAATGATCAATGTGTACAAGGGACGGTATGTCACATGATACTGTAGGATATTTATGCGAATATCATATGATATTCCAAAATTTCAACGAATATCATATGATATTCAGCGGGACGGTGTAACGTTTGGGTACTATAAATGGATGAAAAGATGGACGGCAGCGGCACAAATATGCTTTAAATAGCAAATATTCCTTTGCAAATCCATTTCCGATACAAAATCGCTAACACTGTTATAATTAAAAAGTTCAAATTTTAAATTCTAGTATTATATGATATTCAAAAGGACAATTTGTATATGTTACCTCAAGTATGCAGACATTTGAAAATATGTCATGATATTCGCTGACAATACGTCGAATATCATATGATATTGAAGGACTAAAGGTGACCTACTCATGATGATAGCAGACAATTACGATTTTTTGAATACAATATAGGGTCTATTAGCAGACAAAATGCAACCAATAGACTAATAGGGACAAAACGTGTCCCAAGTTGCCCCGGTATAACGTGAACCCCGCATGACATTAATCAAAATTCAAAATTTAATAGTAATTAGATTATGTGCGCCAAACCAATACCAACGCAAAAACGACGCAATTCAATTCAGCGCTTCGCTATTACGTCTAGAGGAAGAGCAGGGTGACGTACGCCCCCGGTCAGGATTTTTTGTGATAAACCAGAAAACCTTACAATTTCCCCATCAGAAAACTTTATGATAAAATGATGACGTCCCTTCTGTGAGAAGTTCGTGATTTTGCCTTAAGCCGGTATCCTGTATCGCCTGTTATGTTCTTTCCTCGATGTATGCGTATCGCTCTGATTTAGTAAAACGCGGCCGGTAAATGTTTATTATAAATCCCCAACCCGAAACCCGTATGACACAAAATACCCAATATTAAGGCCAGCAAATTACAGGTTATGCAATTTAACTGGTAACCCGAGCCGGAATCCTTAAAGCCGACGTCTGAATCTGATTTAATCCAGCCACTGGCTTTACCGTACCCAATACTTCAATTTGATATGCAATATTAATTGTTATTACTGATTGAAATACATATTTTTGTTATTTTCTAACAAAGAATCGATGATCACTCTTATAACAGTACGTATGCTTATGTAATTGGTCACATTCAGTGTAGAAGTATAATATCTAGCAAACCTTAAAACTGAAAAGCTTAAATAATAATAATAATAATAATATTAATAATAATAATAATGAAAATAATAATAACAATGATAGAAGTCGCCTGGTCGCGGTTGTGCGATCCCCCGCAAGCTTTATCTGTAAGCCTAATGCGGGCTTCACGTTATAACCGGGGCAGGCGGGACACGGTTTGTCCCATGTTGATTCGCCATCAACGTTAAAATTTTGGCACTTATATCGGGTCAACAGACAAAACTCGAATGTCATATGACATTAGCTTACCAACCACCGCTCTCAAATGATCAATGTGTACAAGGGATGGTATGTCACGTGACACTGTCGGACATTTATGCGAACATCATATGATATTCCAAAATTTCAACGAATATCATATGATATTTAGCGGGACAGTGTAACCTTTGGGTACTAATAAATGAATGAAAAGTTGGACGGCAGAGGCACAAACGTGCTTTAAATATCAAATACGCGCCTGCAAATCGTTTCCGACACAAAATCGCTTAAAACCACAGGTTCATAATTCAAAAATTCATTTGAATACAGTTTGTAAAATATCATTCAGAGTGCTATTCAATAGCATAAAAATCAAGTTTTGAATTAACTAATTTTAGAATTACAATTTACACTACAATTTCGCCGAATTTAACATTATAAGCAGTTGAGTCCAACTTGAGTTGATCATAACTCACGTAATTTTTCAGTTACGGTATATTTGAATATACTTTCTAAAAACTCATTTAGAATGCTATTCAATAGCATAAAAATCAAGTTTTGAATTAACAAATTTTACCATTACAATTTACGCTACATTTTCGCCGAATTTATAATTATAAGCAGTTGAGTCCAACTTGAGTTGATCATAACTCACGTAATTTTTCAGTTACGGCATATTTGAATATACTTTCTAAAAACTCATTTAGAGTGCTATTCAATAGCATAAAAATCAAGTTTTGAATTAACAACTTTTAGAATTACAATTTACACTACAATTTCGCCGAATTTAACATTATAAGCAGTTGAGTCCAACTTGAGTTGATCATAACTCACGTAATTTTTCAGTTACGGTATATTTGAATATACTTTCTAAAAACTCATTTAGAGTGCTATTCAATAGTATAAAAATCAAGTTTTGAATTAACAAATTTTAACATTACAATTTACGCTACATTTTCGCCGAATTTATAATTATAAGCAGTTGAGTCCAACTTGAGTTGATCATAATTCACGTAATTTTTCAGTTACGGTAAATTTGAATACAGTTTGTAAAATATCATTCAGAGTGCTATTCAATAGCATAAAAATCAAGTTTTGAATTAACTAATTTTAGAATTACAATTTACACTACAATTTCGCCGAATTTAACATTATAAGCAGTTGAGTCCAACTTGAGTTGATTATAACTCACGTAATTTTTCAGTTACGGCATATTTGAATATACTTTCTAAAAACTCATTTAGAGTGCTATTCAATAGTATAAAAATCAAGTTTTGAATCAACAAATTTTAACATTACAATTTACGCTACATTTTCGCCGAATTTATAATTATAAGCAGTAGAGTCCAACTTGAGTTGATCATAACTCATGTAATTTTTCAGTTACGGTAAATTTGAATACAGTTTGTAAAATATCATTCAGAGTACTATTCAATAGCATAAAAATCAAGTTTTGAATTAACTAATTTTAGAATTACAATTTACACTACAATTTCGCCGAATTTATAATTATAAGCAGTTGAGTCCAACTTGAGTTGATCATAACTCACGTAATTTTTCAGTTACGGTATATTTGAATATAGTTTGTAAAATATCATTCAGAGTGCTATTCAATAGCATAAAAATCAAGTTTTGAATTAACAAATTTTAGAATTACAATTTACACTACAATTTCGCCGAATTTAAAATTATAAGCAGTTGAGTCCAACTTGAGTAAATTATAACTCGCGTAATTTTTAAGTTACGGTAAATTTGAATATACTTTCTAAAAATTCATTTAGAGTGCTATTCAATAGTATAAAAATCAAGTTTTGAATTAACAAATTTTAGAATTACAATTTACACTACAATTTCGCCGAATTTAAAATTATAAGCGGTTGAGTCCAACTTGAGTTGATCATAACTCACGTAATTTTTTAGTTACGGTAAATTTGAATATACTTTCTAAAAACTCATTTAGAGTGCTATTTATTATTATAAAAATCAAGTTTTGAATCAACAAAATTTGCCATTACAATTTACACTACAATTTCCGCCGAATTTATAATTATAAGCAGTTGACTCCAAATTGAGTAAATTATAACTCGCGTAATTTTTATGTTACGGTAAATTTGAATATACTTTCTAAAAATTCATTTAGAGTGCTATTCAATAGTATAAAAATCAAGTTTTGAATTAACAAATTTTAGAATTACAATTTACACTACAATTTCGCCGAATTTAAAATTATAAGCAGTTGAGTCCAACTTGAGTAAATTATAACTCGCGTAATTTTTGAGTTACGGTAAATTTGAATATACTTTCTAAAAATTCATTTAGAGTGCAATTCAATAGTATAAAAATCAAGTTTTGAATCAACAAAATTTGCCATTACAATTTACACTACAATTTCGCCGAATTTAAAATTATAAGCAGTTGAGTCCAACTTGAGTAAATTATAACTCGCGTAATTTTTGAGTTACGGTAAATTTGAATATACTTTCTAAAAATTCATTTAGAGTGCTATTCAATAGTATAAAAATCAAGTTTTGAATTAACAAATTTTAGAATTACAATTTACACTACAATTTCGCCGAATTTAAAATTATAAGCAGTTGAGTCCAACTTGAGTTGATCATAACTCACTTAATTTTTGAGTTACGGTAAATTTGAATATACTTTCTAAAAACTCATTTAGAGTGCTATTTATTATTATAAAAATCAAGTTTTGAATCAACAAAATTTGCCATTACAATTTACACTACAATTTCCGCCGAATTTATAATTATAAGCAGTTGACTCCAAATTGAGTAAATTATAACTCGCGTAATTTTTATGTTACGGTAAATTTGAATATACTTTCTAAAAATTCATTTAGAGTGCTATTCAATAGTATAAAAATCAAGTTTTGAATTAACAAATTTTAGAATTACAATTTACACTACAATTTCGCCGAATTTAAAATTATAAGCAGTTGAGTCCAACTTGAGTAAATTATAACTCGCGTAATTTTTGAGTTACGGTAAATTTGAATATACTTTCTAAAAATTCATTTAGAGTGCAATTCAATAGTATAAAAATCAAGTTTTGAGTTAACAAATTTTAGAATTACAATTTACACTACAATTTCGCCGAATTTAAAATTATAAGCAGTTGAGTCCAACTTGAGTAAATTATAACTCGCGTAATTTTTGAGTTACGGTAAATTTGAATATACTTTCTAAAAACTCATTTAGAGTGCTATTTATTATTATAAAAATCAAGTTTTGAATCAACAAAATTTGCCATTACAATTTACACTACAATTTCCGCCGAATTTATAATTATAAGCAGTTGACTCCAAATTGAGTAAATTATAACTCGCGTAATTTTTATGTTACGGTAAATTTGAATATACTTTCTAAAAATTCATTTAGAGTGCAATTCAATAGTATAAAAATCAAGTTTTGAATCAACAAAATTTGCTATTACAATTTACACTACAATTTCCGCCGAATTTATAATTATAAGCAGTTGACTCCAAATTGAGTAAATTATAACTCGCGTAATTTTTATGTTACGGTAAATTTGAATATACTTTCTAAAAATTCATTTAGAGTGCTATTCAATAGTATAAAAATCAAGTTTTGAATTAACAAAATTTGCCATTACAATTTACACTACAATTTCCGCCGAATTTATAATTATAAGCAGTTGACTCCAAATTGAGTAAATTATAACTCGCGTAATTTTTATGTTACGGTAAATTTGAATATACTTTCTAAAAATTCATTTAGAGTGCTATTCAATAGTATAAAAATCAAGTTTTGAATTAACAAATTTTAGAATTACAATTTACACTACAATTTCGCCGAATTTAAAATTATAAGCAGTTGAGTCCAACTTGAGTAAATTATAACTCGCTTAATTTTTGAGTTACGGTAAATTTGAATATACTTTCTAAAAATTCATTTAGAGTGCAATTCAATAGTATAAAAATCAAGTTTTGAGTTAACAAATTTTAGAATTACAATTTACACTACAATTTCGCCGAATTTAAAATTATAAGCAGTTGAGTCCAACTTGAGTAAATTATAACTCGCGTAATTTTTCAGTTACGGTATATTTGAATATAGTTTGTAAAATATCATTCAGAGTGCTATTCAATAGCATAAAAATCAAGTTTTGAATTAACAAATTTTAGAATTACAATTTACACTACAATTTCGCCGAATTTAAAATTATAAGCAGTTGAGTCCAACTTGAGTAAATTATAACTCGCGTAATTTTTGAGTTACGGTAAATTTGAATATACTTTCTAAAAATTCATTTAGAGTGCTATTCAATAGTATAAAAATCAAGTTTTGAATTAACAACTTTTAGCCTTACAATTTACACTACAATTTCCACCGAATTTACAATAATAAGCAGTTGAGTCCCACTTGAGTTAAACATAACTCGCGTAATTTTTGAGTTACCGTAAATTTAAATATACTTTCTCAAAACTCGTTCAGAGTGCTATTCAATAGTATATAAATCAAGTTTTGAATTAACAAACCTAAGTATTACAATTTACACTACTATTTCCGCCGAATTTAAAATTATAAGCAGGTGAGTCCGTTTTTAAAAAGTATATTCAAATTTACCGTAACTCAAAAGTTACGTGAGTTATGAGCAACTCACAGAAACCGAATTGTTCAACCTAGAATGAAAAATTTAAATTAACAAAATTCTAAACCTAAAATTAAAATATAAGTAACCAGGAAACGAACCCTTGATGACAAACGAACTCGCGTATGTTTCATCTAAGCCTGAAATATAAATAATATTTCAACGACAACCTACTTGTTTACTTCCTTCCACACGAGTGTTTAATTTATTGGACCATGTAAAGGTCAAAGGCGAACGTTTTTCTGTGGCACTAGAATGGAGTAAGTTTAAGCTTTAGACTAATTTTTCTGCTCGGCTTAGGCTTAGGCTTAGGAATAAGTAAGCTTATAATTATGTTCAGCCCCTGTTCTTTACATTGGCCAATTGATTGAAGCAAAGGTTTGGCACAACTTTCTCTTCAACAAGGAAAGCGTTTCTTACACATAGAAACCATTTCTTTAATTGGGTACTTAGGGGAGGCTGTCGATCCCCTTGAAACCCTAGCATATTCTTCGTACCCTACGCAGGATGGGAAAGTATCAGTTTCAAAACCCCGGTACTGTACTGAAGTGCCTAAATGCAAGGTGAATTGAAACGAAAAATATCTTTGCTAACCAAAAACATCCATTTGCAAGTAGACCACCCATATGCGTGAGATTCTCTCATTGGTGGATCCAAATGAAAGCCACCAAGACCGTGCCTTCAACGGAGAGCAAAACCAAAATTTTGTAATTAATATTTAGTACTAAAGTTGCGTTTGGCTTCTCGACACTGTTATGGTCGTCCAGTGTTCATGTTTTCTGGACGCCCGTTATATTGTATTGACCCGAATAAGAGGGTGGTAATAAGAGGGGGGGTCCCCATTTTGAGTCCTAATCAATAGGAGTCCGCATTCCTAATAAGAGTGTAAGCGGATAGTCCCTAAACCGTAATTACAGTCCATAAATGTCAATTATCCCTATTTGTAGCGCATAAATGACTCCAGGACCAAATAAAGGTGAGTTCAAAACTTCAAAGCGTACTTTAATTTTGAAAGTACATTCCGAAGTACAACCTTGCATTATCGCTGAAGCTTTTAATACAAGGCAAAAACGTTTAATCCAACCGATAGTTGCAATACAGGATATACAGTAGGGAAGGGTAGCAGAGGGGTGGTTGAAAATAAATAACAGTCCTCAACATAATAACAAGAGGGATACCCTCTGGAGAGGCCAAATAAATATCAGTCCCATCTCTTATTCGGGTCACTACAGTACCTTGGATGTTTAAACTGTGTGGTGCGCAACGATAACAGAAACACATTTGTTTGCCGTGGTGAATTGAATGCCCCCCAGTGATCGGAAGACATTTGCTTTCGAGTCCAGCGAGATGTGGCTCTGCAATGTAAGTTCGCTTGCATTGAAAATAGCAATTCAGTCGCCGGACATTCTGAGATTCACCAACACAATAACCGTTTACTTTTGAGACCAGAAAACAGTCTGAAAAACGAACGTAATTCATTAACCGTTTCTCGCATGAATATTTTCTATTTCATCTAAAGTTTAGATTAAACCAGGACCCATCACTAAATTAGGACAAATCAAATTTGAAAAATGTGCTAAATTTCCAAGCTTGCTATTTAACAATACACATTTGTTAATACGGACAAAATTGATTTTCGACATTCGCATAATGCAGACGAGTATCAAAGTATGACGAATCGTGAGAAAATTGTTATCAAAAGATTGTGAATTAGAAATTTCACACAACAAAAATATGGTTAAAATTATTAAGCACCAAAAAAATTTAATTCGACCAATTTTGACTTTGAAATTTTTTGAAATAACAAAATTTCAACTTTTATACCAGGTTGTGGCTTTGTCTACAATTGGATAAAAACTTGTGACAAATTAGCATATAGACCAAACACTATTATGACTTAGTATACGTCAAAGCTTGGACCGTATTCTCAAATGCATGTAGCACCTATCGTAACCCATGTAGCCTGATAACGAGACAATGGTAAGTTTCGAAATTCAGCACATTTTTTTGCATTTGGTTTACCCAACTTTAGTGCCAATTGAAATAGCATCTACCCTTGCAAGAGTTTTTCAGTTTAAAACCAATCACTACTGATGACAGGTGCTATACGCATTTGAGAATATGGACCCTAACCTGCAAGCTCATTACGAACCATTTCATACTTCATTTTAGGAAGTTGTCCCAATTCGTCTATAAAATGTAAAACAATAAAAATAAGATATATACATAAAAGATAAATAGAGACAAATAAACAACAGTAAAACATTACCAACAACACCATAATAGCAAAAAAATTTTTGCTAATGTTAGCAATTGCTTGGTCAGGCTTTCAAACAATCATTTAATATAAAACGCGAAAGCAGGGGTGCCATACCCGCCCCCACGATCCCCAATTGGGGGTACGTCTCAGACTTCAGGGAGTCCTCATAATATAAGTACGATTCCTGATTTAATTGTATATATTTTCGTTCATTCTGAAAACCATTTTTGTTCAAAGAAATCTTCAAAATTTGGTATAAGTCTTGAATATTAGCAAAAAAAACGTTTTATATTAAAACTTTTATTTGTTCAAACCTTGTGAAATAAAGTGCTGAATTTTCATCTGCCGATTTTTTGAGACATTCTTGTGTCTGAGAAATTTCAGAATTTTTACTGTATTGACCCGAGTAAGAGGGGGTAAGAGGAGGGTTTCCATTTTGAGTCCCAATCAATTGATTCCGTATCCCTAATAAGAGGCCGCAAGTGGATAAGACCCTAAACCCTAATTAGAGTCCATAAGTGTCAATTATCCCTATGTAGCGTTGTAGTGCATAAATGACTCCAGGATCAAATAATTTGTCGAAACTTTAAAGCGTACTTAAATTTTGAACGTACATTCGTAACAAGACAAATAAACGTTTAATTCAACCGATAGTTGCAATACCGGATATATAAGTATCGAAGGGTGGCGGAGGGCGGGTTAAAAATAAATAACAGTCCGTTGCCGAATAACAGGGCGGTACCCTAGTGAGAAGCCAAATAAATTTCAGTCCATCCTCTTATTCGGGTTACTACAGTAAAGTCTTCAATTCATGGCATATGTGTTGGGAGTCTCATCTTAAAGGCATGAATGTTGAAGCTTCTGTGTCCGCACAATAATGTCAACTATAAGGACCTGTAAACTGGGAATTTTCAACCATCCAGTGTCACAGTTTCACAGTCTCTCAGTTTTTCCATTGTCAAACTTCCAGTACCCCAGCCATACAAGGACCCGAATATGAGGGGGGGATGACTGATATCTATTTCACGTCTTCATAGTCTACCTCCTTGCTATTCGGTTGTGGATTATTATGTATTTTTCAATCCAACTTTTACTCCAGTTATAGTTGGTCCACAGACCTTTAACTTATGCCTGCCATTTAAACGATTGAAGTTCATTACATGTAAGGAATGTGCTTTTCTGGCTTGAGTATGTCGCTGGGAATATTGGCCAATGTAATGAACAGGGGCGGAACAGTATTATAAGCATATTCCTAAGCCTAAGCCTAAGCCTAAGCCTAAGCCTATTAAGCTTACACTATTCTAGTCCGATAGAAAACGTTCCACCCCTGATCTTTACAAGGGTCGGAACATTGGTAACATTACACTTTGAATTGAATGTCAATCATTTTCTGTAGTAAAATTAATTTGGTCCAAAAAACAGTTATACTATATTATCTGGGCTAATTACCGTTTATGGACTTTCTAGAAATTCTGTTCTATATGCATTTGCAGTCTCTATTTGCAGAAAAGTACTACTGATTCAGACTCAAAATAATCACTCCGGACTCGCATCCTTCCTCAGCTTATTTGGGTTACTACAGTAATAAATTCATTTTTCTTAAATAAATTAATATTGCATCATGAATAAATTGTAGCTGCAAGTTCTTACGGATGCATTTCGGCTAACAATTGCAAGTGCAAACTGCAAATGCGAAAACGTGTGCTACTAAATTGCTATTTATGGATTTGGATCAACCATTTGAAATATAATTACTTCTTACCGAAATTTGATTTAGGGCACCGATAGCAAAGGCATGCGTTTTGTTTGCCTGGCATTCGTGCAAGTTCAGTGCTTACGCAGCCTGCGTGCAACATTTTCGTTCCAGGTTGCGATGCGCTAACTTGCATGCATTGCAATATGCAATTTAGCGTTTGCGATACTGTTGGTGATTCGCCACAGAATCCAACTACACTCGAAACTGCCAAACATTCTAAAATAGAACAAAATAGTAATAGTTCCGCACCTTCGAACAATACCTGAACTCTTGATCAACGTTCTTACAGGAGTGTTAGAAAAATGCACGGTGCAACCAGAATTGAAAAAACCCTAATCATAGGAGGTCAACAATTCAATACTCCCATATTATATTCAACTTTACTAATTTTATTAATAATCAACTAAATGTTGTCAAACATTAAAGCCTTCTTTTTGAAAAAAACAGCATTCGAAACTTTGGCCCATGTAAAGATCAGAGGCGGAAGGGTTTTTCTGTAAGACTAGAAAAGCGTAAGCTTATTTGGCTTCGCATTCGTGTTAATTTTATAGAACGCGAAACTTTTCACCCACAAGTGTTTATTGACAATATGGTTTTAAGATTTTAGGCTCAGGCTGCTCTATTTTTATGTGCGCGGATGGAAAGACTTTGTGGGGGAAGTAACCAATTGCCGTTAAACAAGTTACCTGGAACTGTATTCAGTCGCATTTCTGGAGCCGACGAATCTCGCGGCCACTTTGCTTCAGAACTGACCATCGAACTTTTTTCACAGTATTCACAAATGCAGTCGGGAAGTGTTTCGTTGGCTTTCGGAGGCTCACAAGACACCGCGGCCATACGTCGGTTGGAAGGTCCGTCCGCCGGTTGCGATTTACAGGTTCGGTGACAATTACGGACCCATGCCATTGTCGATGTCCCATCGCATGAACCAACGGTATTAGACTGACATTCTATACACACAGAATAAATTTTCTTATGTTTAAGAAATATTGTTCGAAACGTAAGCAATTATGTCTTAATAAAAACTCCAGACATATATATCTTAAATTCCAGACTTTTATTACTTAAATTTTTCAAAAATATGGGTCTGTAATTTTTCAGACTTAAAACTCTGAAAGAAATATAAGACAAATATTTCTGAAATATAATGCAAATTTTTATGAATTACAAAACGAAAACTTTGCAGAAAAACGATCCCAAAATTCGTGCTAAACCTCAACAAAATACCCTAATTTTACAACCTGAGATACGTCCAAGTGGTAAACTTAGGTTTGAGGGGAGCTTGCGCTCAACCCGAAGTACGCTTGAATTTTGCTTTTATTTATGTATTCTTGTAACAATATAAACGCAGCAACTTTTTTACATACATAAAAACCACAAAATTAGTCTTGAATATAAAACAACTATTTCTTGAAAGGAAGAAATTTTTTCTTATAAATTAGCAACAGTAATTTCTTGAATATAAAACATTTACATTTTAAAATGCTATTATTATCTGAAATACGATACATTTACGTCTTGAAAATTTAAGAAAGTATGAGTCTTGAAGTTTTAAGGCAGTTTATTTTGTGCATAGTGCACTTATATCACAATAATTTTCGTATGTTCCGCTCAATTACAAATTTTTACTTTCGCCAATTGCGTTTAGCTTGGGGTGATAGATTTTCATTAAATTTTATATATAAATTAGAAAAAACTTACAATTTAGTGAGAATGAAAGTTTTTAACATTTCATTAATAATTGGTTAATCAAATTAGACTCAACAGATATTAAGTATTATTTCGCATTACACAGTATCCGTTAGTTGTTCATGGTATACTCTATGCGACAGGGCAAACTCAAGAGCCACTCCGGTAAACCATCAATTAGATTTAGAATTATTGCAGCTTGTGCACAAGTTCGTTTGTTTGACAACCTCTTGCTGCGCTGGCCCATTTAAAGATCAGGAGCGGAGAGTTTTTATGTGGGAATAGAATAGAGTAACGCTTAAGCTTTAGACAAATTTTTTGCTTGGCTTAGACTTAGGCTTATACTTAGGAATATGCTCATTCTTACGCTTAGGCTTATGCTTAGGCTTAGGAGTATGCTTATAATACTGTTCCTCTCCTGTTGTTTCTACATTGGCCGCTGCGCTTATCGCAAATTATTTACGTTTTAAATGTTAACACATTCTTAAATTTTGTATACACATATACTTATTGCTGATTCGTGATACTCCTACTGGTATCTAGTGTAGTTTGACAACCTCCTTTTACTTCTCTAATCGTTGTTTTAACCGGAAAATTTTCAATTTACAGTCTATAAACATGTAACAGACTTTAAATTTATAATAAAAATTACATTTGAAACTCAAAATTAAATAATTTTCGCATTTTTACTGCTAAAGTACTCAAAAGGTTAGGTTGGAAATTGATAAAAATGGCGATATTTCGGTCCCAAAAAGATTCCGTATCCGCCAGCAAACTTTGCAAAATATTATATATAATCACAAAATTAAACACACCTTCTCGAAAAATAGCTTCAGCAGTAACCAAAATTAATACTAAACACGCCAAAAACAACATTGTTTTTGCAAAGTTTCGTAAATTTAACTCAGAAGATTTTTTAACGTTTAACATTTTGATTTTTCTCAATATTTATCACAGAAAATGTGCAAAATGTTATTCTACAAAAGAACATTTTATGATTTTTACAAAATTTTCTGTAACAATTTCCAAAATATTCAATTTTCCAGCTTTCTTTAACGCATTAATTAAACCATCTAACCTGGTGAAGTATAGATTTTGCAGAAAAAAGTAGTAAAAACACGACAGAGACCAAGTAAAAAACTGATTTATGGAAGCTAAAGCTACAAAGTTATTTTGTTTAGACTTCATTGTGCGGACTGTTTTTTCCCAGGAACTGCAATAGAATAACCTTCAGCATTAGATTACTTTTACGGCGTATGTATAGAATATTGCCGGAACAGTAGTATAAGCACATTCCTAAGCCTAAGCCTAAGACTAAGCCTAAGAGTATGGATGAGCCTATTCGTAAGCTTAAGCCTAATGCGGGGTTCACGTTATAACCGGGGCAGGTGGGACACCGTTTGTCCCATGTTGATTCGACGTCAACATTAAAATGTGGGCACTTATATCGGGTCAACAGACAAAACTCGAATGTAATATGACATTAGCTTACAAACCACCGCTCTCAAATGATCAGTGTGTACAAGGGACGGTATGTCACGTGACACTGTCGGACAGTTATGCGAATATCATATGATATTCCAAAATTTCAACGAATATCATATGATATTCAGCGGGACAGTGTAACCTTTGGTTACTAATAAATGAATGAAAAGTTGGACGGCAGAGGCACAAACGTGCTTTAAATACCAAATACATGCCTGCAAATCGTTTCCGACACACAATCGCTTAAAACCACAGCTTCATAATTCAAAAATTCAAATATCAAATTCTAGTATCATATGATATTCAACAGGACAATTTGGGTATGTTACCTCAACTATGCAGACATTTGAAAATATATCACATGATATTCGCACACTATACCTCGAATATCATATGATATTCAAGGACAAAAGGTGGCCTACACATGATATTAGCAGACAAATACGAATTTTTGAATACGATACGGGGTCTACAAACAGACAAAATGTGACCCAATAGTCTAATGGGGACAAAACGTGTCCCAAGCTGCCCCGGTTATAACGTGAACCCCGCATAAGCATAAGCCTAATCATAAGCAAAAAAATAGTCTAAAGCTTAAACTGACTGTATTATAGCCCTCCGGAAAACGATCTGGCCCTGTTCTATACATGGACCACTTTTACTCTGCCGCGCAGCGCCATGCAGCACCGTCCACCGGTACGCGTCAGTGGACACCGCCGTCTGCCGTCGACGCCGGTCGTCGCTAATAAAGTTAGATTTCAAATTTGTTGACTGGCAATCCTTTACGCAGATGATGAAGCTTAAGCTTAGGTTTAGGCTTAGGAATGTACTCATATTACTGTTACGGCTCATTAGCCTAAGCCTAAGCCTAAACGTCAGCGTAAAAATGAGTTTATTTCTAAGCCTAAGCCTAAGCCTAAGCCAAGCAAAAAAATAGTCTAAAGCTTAAGCTTACTCTATTGCAGTCCCACAGAAAAACGTTCCACCTCTGATCTTTACATGGGTCCTCTAATGCCACTTCCACAATAACTTGCGTACACCAGGTGACTTTTGAGGGCGTAGTATCTTGGACACTGAAACATTTTTTGCTTCAGCATCCTCCACACTGAAGCTTTTTGGCTTCAACGTCCAGGATACTGAAGCCAAAAATGCTTCAGTGTTGTGCACGTTGAAGCCAAAAAGTTTCAGTGTGCCGTTTTTACAAACGGTTTACAAATACTTTTACTGTGGTCGTCTCCACAACAACAAGGACTGTCTTATAAAATGTGTCTTAAATGCGGGATGTTTTCATTTTTCTCTGTTGGTTTCCGAAAAACAACTTTATAGTTCGTGTTCACTTGAGCCTTGGTCGAGTTGAATTGGAAGCAGACGTAATTGCTGATGTCTCTCGCTGACGATTCATTTTACTCTCAATGTTTTTGCTTTTAAAATCTGACTTCGTATTTACTTTTGTTGGTTTTGCTCCAACCAGCGTTCCAATCTGTGTAACTCATTAGTTTTGAACTGAACTCCCAATCAGATTTTTTGATCTCTGTGGTCTGCGCGACTCAAAGCCAACCAGGAACAATTAATTTTGGTACGTTATTTCCATTTACTCACTGATGAACCTAGTTTGAAATTTCTTCCTGAACCTGAGTCTACGCCGTATGACCTGAGAAAAAATGTACAAGGCCCTCTGCTGATATAGTAACTCAGGGGTCGCAGAGGTCTCAGCTGCATGCCTTTGCAGTACCAATCGGTGCCGATATTAGCAAAAATTTAATTTTAACCATAAATAACAAAATAAAACATTAGGTTCGTCCATATTTTAGCAAATGATAAGCAAATACGCTTTGTTGCTTAATATTTGCCCTACGCCAAGTTGATACTCAGGCCAATTCCTAACGTATTCGTGTGACAGCTACCCCCTCTAAACAAGAGAGGGTCGGCCAAAAACATGTCGTAGGGCTGCTGTTTATTCAGAATAGCAGATTAGCCTAAAACAAGTAATTGGCCTGAATAGCAAATTGCCCACGACATATATCGTAGCCCAAAGCCCAATGGCGAATTCTCTGACATCAAGTTGCACGTTTTTCATTGGTTACTTCATAACCAATCGGAGACTGTTAATTCGCTGAGGTATAGTCCGTGCTTATTAACTATACGGCATTTCAACTTGCCGATCTGCAAGTAGTAACTGCAATTTTTTACGTCAAAAACATCACTGGAAAATGTTAGGGTGCACAGAATTAGAGCAACAAACCAATATTGCAATCAGTTTTTGATTATTTCTCTCTGCTGTACGGCCCTAAAATTGCATATTCTGGTCGTTTTTTAGTGAGGCACATTCGGGTGCTCTCTGGAAAGGCGAAATAAATCAGTTATCAGTGACTCCTCTTATTCGGGTGTCTACAGTACCAGAGCCGGACTTTTGTAAAAAATATCTATTTCTTATGCCAATCTCGCGGTGGAATGACGGCTTTTCCTTTGTTGTCTTGCTGGCGTCCATGAAACGCGCTGACAACTCCGCCTGACGTCTTACGACCGCAAGATCTCAATGTTTTGCCGTGTTCATCGTACCATTCTTTATACGATTGTTTGCAGTCCGAAACAGCTTCAGAAGCACTTTTACGAGCTTCATTTTCGGTTTCCAAATTTCGACATGAATTACCAATGTAATAAAGCGGCAACGCGTAGTCGTTGTAGTATCCGGACGGATTCGAACAGTCTAATGCTACAAATTTTATTAAGAAATCGTGTCAAAAATACAAACCGCTTTTTACGGTTTTGAAAAAAATGCAATTAATATTGATGCGAAAGTAGCATTTTGACAAATGTTAAAGAGTAATTTGTGCGATAGGGCGGATTTTTCCAACCGAAATTGCAGAGGAACATGTACAGATGTTACTGAATCCAGCGCCTCTATAAATTAACGGAACGTAAAATGGTAACAGCTGGGATCGCATTTCTGAGAGAATGTGAGAGCTTTCGGGCTGCACAGAAATTTTGTGATAACATCTGGAACTACGGGATCCCGTTCAAGCTCATGTCGGCAGACTGAGTTTTGCTTCGGAAGGTTTTAAACCTGAAACGGCAGCCCTTCAAGTTTGGGTGCTCTGCAGGGTTTCCGTATGCCCATGTGCACAGGTCCAGAAATTGGTCAGATTCATGTAAATGCACATATTTTGTAAATCTGTTCTGGGTGGACTGTGGCTGCTCTCGTAGCTTGCAAAGATGGAAAGTACTGTAAATAATTGATTTTGTCTTGATTTCATTCCAGCGTAACTATTTTTGGGTCTGAAATCACGCTTATGAATAATTGCACGGATTGGGCGTAATAGTCGAAGTGTTTTTATTTGCTGTTACCGATTTGTAAACTTAATTTTGCGAAGCCTCGTGTTTGTTTTTCTCTGGTTTGTATCACGAAAACTGTGGAATTTGAAATGTCTCTAAAATTTGCTAGCGTGAAGAACCTACCGCAGCAACGGGCAGGTTGGTCCTAGGAGTCCAGCCTCAATTGGTAAAATTGGACAGTGGCTGAATGTTCCTTCTGGCAGGGCCTGACGTAAGAAATTTCCAATGCTCGGCCCCTTTTGTGCCCGTCGCATAGTACTCCAGAGATAGTGGTAACGCTACGGCGGATTATTCAAATCTTGAGTTATATCTCGGCTTTATATAAACTCTCATGTGCACTCCAAAGTTATGTGACCTACAAGTAGAAGCACGGTCGTCCCATTGTTTTCAGAATTCATTTTGGTGCAATATTAACTCATTTCATTAGCTACCTATATCATACCGGATTAGGTTATGAATCGTATTGTGCAAAAATCTTCAACATCCCCTCTAAATCCACACACCAAGCATTTGAGCCATCCACTTCCGGAGTCGGTGAGCTATAGGGCAGCCGACACCGGAAATCAATGCTGAATTGGAAGCCCTGCATGCTCGCAACGCAGCGGAAGGTCAGGTGACTAATTTTACAAAAATAACTTTGCATCTGCAGTGTATAATACGTTCGTGTCCATAGTGTCAGGTATAGTTTGCTGCTACACTTTTGTATACCAACACTCCGTATTTTGATTGCCTTAGCCTAGGCGATCCACATACATGATGGGAACTAAGCCTAGCTGATAATATGCGCCAGTTTTTACACATTATGTAATGTTTTTTGCACTGTCCTTGCTGACGCGCGCTAGTTTCACCGTTTTTCTTATCTGTCCGTAGGCCTAAGGTTCCACGCATATCTCGTGTTTCTCGCGTGCTCTGCATTTATCGAATGGTCTCCATGGATTGACCCACATTTTTCGTCTCTCTCATTAGTGCATCTCTAGTCACTCGCGGGTGTGGAAGCTGGATTAGCCGGTTTTAACCAAAGGTGTAAAGTTCGCAAGCTTCAGAGATACTAAAAAATACTGGAATATTAAGTGCGATGATTTACTGAATTATATAACTTTGAAGTTGGACGTCTGCAAAATTAGCGTTTTATCCGAAGAAATTGGATCTGAAATGGTACATTTTGACCGAGATTCGTGTGTTGTGAGAAAATTGGAAGCGTTGTAGCGTGAAAGTGTTTTGCTGCGAGTTTAAAAGTTTTCCGTGCTCGCAAGGTACTGTCTTGCTCGCACTTCTGAAGTTACGTCTAGCGTCGCCTAATCAGGCGACGTGATTTGATCTAGTCAGATCCGGGGCAGCATTTTGTAGTGCAATGATGTCGAACCGTGACCAGTGTTCTCGGAGGAATTGGCGGCTTCGTAAGGGCGCCAGGCCTGGGGTGCTAGTTAAATTTCCTTACTTTAGCGGATTGCCACTGGGACTGTGGGGAGTTGCTCGTTCCCGAGTGTGCAGACGAGTCGGTTTGGTTTGCGCTGTGAAGTGTCTATTTTACGGATCTTCGTAATAGAAAACCGGTAAGCCAGTTTGTTTTTTGAAAATTTTCAAATTAAAAAAATTTCCAATTAATCCGTCAATAGTATTGCACGGGTGAAAGGCATTTAGAGTTTTACATAAAAATGAGAATTATCGCAGTGAGTGAGGAAAGTAAACAAGCATTCGGAACTAAAATACCTGGTCCAGCCTGCAAACAAAGGTGACAATTGCATAACTTTGTAAAATTCCACGTATGTCTAGACATCGCACATTCGGCCTGCACCATTTTCACTGTGCGATCGCTTGCATATACTGCATTGCACTTGTGTTGGCAATCGTCTCTTCGAGCAATAAACTCGACTCCTTCACAAACGCCAATCGGAGTCGGTTTTGTAACGCAATCTGAAACAAATGTATAATTTTGCTAAGATAAGCGTTCGCTAGCGTCATAACTGCAATTGTGTTACAACATTAAAAACTGTCGGCACAAAGTAGAAATATTGTCTTAAAATTTCAAGATTCTTGCTTTGAATTTTCAAAACTAAAACGTCTTTAACTTGTAACGCTAAATTTACGTCTTTTTAGAGCGGAAAACAAAACATAAAATAAACCATATAATAGGCTTATAGGATTAGGTTCAGAAAAACTCTTACGTTTGCTCAAGCCGAGGCCTTTCGCATGTTTTGGTTTAAACCTAACAACCCTAAACCTTAGGGTGGCACTATACTACCGCTTAATACGGACGGCAGACGGACGGTGACGGACGGGCCGGGCGTCACCAAAAGTATAGTGCCACCCTTAATATCAATCGTAAATGTGAGCAACCAGCTGCACCAAAGAAAAAACAAACCAACCGTCGATGGCAAATGAACTCGGGTATGTTTCATCTATGCCTGAAATATAAGCAAATGCAACCAATGCGAGTCCATAGCCAATGGGAGTCAAGGCGAGCTTGGGCCTCAAAAAAATTTTGGCGCCTTCTAGAAAATTTTCAACCTTGCTTGTAAGTCATTGAAAAACCGTGTACCATAGTGACCCGAATAAGAGGGGAACTGATATTTACTATGTCGTAAAAAAATAAACACAAATCTGGCTGTTCCTATCGCTTCGCTCGCGGGGTTTTGTCTCTAATTCCATCTATTTTCAGTCCTAATTACAGTAGCAAAACGCTATTAAACAAAAGGATTTATCAAAACGGCTCATGCACACCTAATGTGTTTACTCTTTAGGCTTAAGCTTAGATTTATGCTGATGCTGCAAAAAATGGTGAGTCAAATTGACTCTCTCCGCAATAGGCTGTACGGGACTACACAAATCGAGTCAAATTCGACTCCGCGAGAGTCAAATTCGACTCAATAAATCGTTCAGTGAGTTGAATATCACTCTGGCGGGGTCGAATTTGACTCAGTTTGTGGAGTCTGGAAAACGCTATTTCGGAGAGTCAATTAATGCAGTATAGGTTTCGTCTTACACTCACGAACCGCATGTTTTGGGCTAAGCCTGATCCTTGATTTAATTATTTGCCTAATTATATATTCTCAAACGTGTATAACACCAACAACCAGCTTAGCGAAACGGGTTTTTAAACTGGCTGACTCCTGGGTTGAATATTTCAAAATTTACCAACAGGCAAGTATATCGAATACACATGTGCTGAATTTCTAAGCTTGTCATTTGGTAATTCAAAAGTTACAAAACTTAACACCAGTGATAATACGAGCAAAGGCCTAAAGCCAGAGACTTAATCTCAAATGTGAGGGAAATGTACTAATAGGTCATTAAAACACCATTTTAGCATTAATATAGACGTCTTTTCAAAACGTCAAGATCGCTTGGTTTATTGCGACACCGATTTTACTGTAAAAACTTAGAAGACCACCGGTCTACTCAATCTATCAACGTCATTGGAGATTAAGATGAACCCAGAGTTTAGATGTGGACCCCTTATGCTATTCCCTGTTGTGCCAATGTAAAGAACACGGGGGAAACAGCATTATAAGAATATTCCTAAGCCTAAGCCTAAGCCTAAGCGCTAGAATGTGCATATTTCTAAGCCTAAACCTAAACCTAAGCTTAAGCCTAAGCCTAAGCGTAAGAACGAGCATATTCCTAAGTCTTTACCTAAGCCTAAGCCTAAGCCAAGCAAAAAAGTCTAAAGCTTAAACTTACTCGATTCTAATCTTACAGAAAAACGTTCCGGCCCTGATATTTACATGGGTCCACTGTTGTACCAGCGTATTCAAAAGCTTAACCCCTATCTGAATACTTACTGCTTTGTGTATGCAAACTGTGTGGTGCGCAACGATAACAGAAACACATTTGTTTGCCGTGGTGAATTGAATCTCCCCCAGTGATCGGAAGACATTTGATTTCGAGTCCAGCGAGATGCGGCTCTTCAAATTGGCTTCGGTCGCATTGGGAAAAACAATTCATCCGCCGGTCGTCATCGGATTCGCCAACACAGTATCCGTTCATTTTAGAAACCAAAAGACATTCTGAAAACAAACGACGACTGTTATTCATTAACCGTTTCTCACATGGATATTTTCTATTTTATTTGAAATGAGTTTCAACCTGAGAATAAAACATGGAAATCGACTGATTAAAATTGTAGATATTTAGCCGGAGGTCAACGAAACTTGCCGGAGCCGTGAGTTTAGGAGAAAATAGGCAGTAAAAATGATGGTTAATTAGTTAATTTTGCCAATATCTGCAATATGCTGTTAAGTTGTTTGGTTTTATGCTAATTGTCTGCGAAATTTTGGAAATTTTTTCCTGAAAATGGTGACAAAAGTAAAACGAAGCGCGCTATTGCCGGAACATCCGGCAAAAATTCTACCGGAGCCGAAGCCGGAAGCCGGTTTTCTGTCGGAGCTGAAGCCGAAGGCAGACTTCAGGTTGTATCCTGTTTGTCAGTGATAGGGTGGTATTTCATAAAATTAAAAGAAACTTGCTTTTCTATACAATGACCCAGCACTAAATAAAAAAATTAGGGTTTTGGTTATTGAAATCCAACGCAGTTGTTATTTACCAAACGCTACGCTCACCTGCAAGCTCAGTACGAACCATTTCATGCTTCATTTCAGGAAGCTGTCTCAATTCGTCTGTAAAAAAATACGACCAATGTTACTTTTAGGGCCATAACAGTTGATTAAGGATATTCCTAAACCTAAAGACCGTTAATTCTAAGCTTTGAAAAAAGTGTAAATTTATAACTAAGACTAATTAAGAATCTAAGCATACTTTTTTGCAGTTCCAAAAAAAAATCCGAAATGACCGTATATTTCCCGTTTGTCAAATTACCTTCCTCCGAGTCCCATGTTTATTTCTGTTATATTTCACCCTTGCAAAATGATTTCCTTTTGTCGTATTTTATCTATTTCCGTGCACGGTTAGACCGGATATCGAAATACAGGATACCGGAAGCTGAGAAAGTGCTGGGAGGGAAAAAATATTGCAAGGTGAGAAATATGTCAAGGGAAAACATATGACGTGGGAAAAATGTGGCACTGGGAAAGGGGGGAATATAGCAGTGGGAAAGATACGGCAGGGAGGAAAATTTGGCACTAAAACCGGTTCTAAAAGTAACCGGAGCAAAAAATATAAAATTACATAAACCATAAATCGAGAGAAATACATTAAAAGAGTTTAAAGCGGCATATTCAAGTGATGTGAGAGTCCCTCGGGCTCGAGCGTCAAGCTCATATAGCTGAGCGATGATGATAAACGTCGCCCGCTTTAGTCTTTGTGGCTCATATCGTACTCTCTAAAAATTTAAACTTAAATTATAGCTTAACTAAACTTGAATATCGTTAAATGACAGGACAGATTAAGTAAACTGAATTTTAAGTTTTATTTAAACTAACATATTTTTAAAAGTTGTTAAGTTTTTATTAAATTGAAAATATGTAAAATTTTAAATTAGTTTTAGCGTAAACTTGCCTTTTAGTTTAGTTTAGCTTGAGTTTAAATCAAGTAGTTTAAGCTTTCAGAGAGTAGGTTGATGGCAGCATGGTTCAATCAAGTATTTCTTACCGAAAGTTGATTTTGGGCACCGATAGCAAAGGCATGCGTTTTGTTTGCCTCGCATTCGTGCAAGTTCAGTGCTTACGCAGCCTGCGTGCAACATTTTCGTTCCAGGTTGCGATGCGCTAACTTGCATGCATTGCAATATGCAATTTAGCGTTTGCGATACTGTTGGTGATTCGCCACAGAATCCAACTACACTCGAAACTGCCAAACATTCTGAAACAGAATATAGTTTTGAGTGACGTACATTGCTGATACGCTGTTGCCAATCATAGCAGATCTACTTATTATTAGTTTTCCCCAGCTAAAACAACGTCTGTTGGATAAATTATTGCTTACAATTTGTCACCAAAATTAATGTGAAATATGTTTTTCGCGTTGTAAACGTTTGGAATGTTCTAAAATTCGTACATTGCTATTTTGAGTCAAGAATTAAACTACAGTGAACATACGTATGTTTCGCCAAAATCATAGACCTTTCATGAAATTTTAATTTAAACTTCGACTTTATTTTTTGAAATTTTAGATTGCAGTAGGGACTTTCAAACTATGCGGAAGATGGTCTGTGTAAAGGTCAGGAACGGAACGTTTTTCTGTGAGACTAGAAATGAGTAAACGTAAGCTTTAGACTATTTTTTTGCTTGACTTAGGCTTAGGCTTATGCTTAGGCTTAGGCTTAGGCTAAGGAAAATGCTCGTTCTTATGCTTAGGCTTATGCTTATGCTTAGGCTTAGGCTTAGGAATATGCTTATAATACTGTTCCGCTCCTGTTTTTTATATTGGCCCGGATGATTTAAAGATTTCGATCTGGTAATTGTTAATATGGGCCAGACAAATTTTCGGAAAGCGCGTCATAATAGTCAAAATTCGTCAGTTGTATGTTTAAGAGCTAGAATCAAGTGTTATCATTGCAGTTAGTTGTAATTTAAAAAAAGTATGAAATTAACAATTAATGTTGCTTAGATTAGAAAAGCGTTTTCAGCAATTGTTTCAATACTTTAAGGTTGATCAATTGCGTTGAAGCCATATGTTTTGTGTATTTTAGGTAATTAAATCTTGCCGTACCTTAATCCTTGCATGGATCCATGACTGTATACACAGAAGCATAGCAGCGACATTAATTCAATGGATAGGATGGGGCCCCTTTAGGAGTGGGGGCCCCCTCCAAATGGGGGGTATGGGGGTGGCTACTCCGGCCATGGTTGTAGTTTTCGACTCGCAATACGCAAATGTGGGCGAAACATTTTCAGTTGAAACCTTGAATATTTTGTTTTCCTGTAAAAACTAGTTTCTAGTGCAAAAATTTTGTGTCAATTTTGCGTTATGTTTGTCACCAGAACCTGCTATACCCTTGAGCCCCTACGATTAAAAGGAATACTAAGCTAGATAAGGGGCTGCCGCCCATATGTCCCCTGCACTAAGCGTTTTATTATTGAAACAGCTTACTGGAATAATTTTGAGAGCTGGAATACTTAAGGAGGTATTTATGTTAAGATTTCTGTTCAGAAATGATACAAACAGTAGTTCGATCTTGTGTAAACTTTTGATTCTGTCAAATTGCCGTTTAAATTACCTGGAACTGTATTCACTCGCATTTCTGGAGCCGACGAATCTCGTGGCCACTTTGCTTCAGAACTGACCATCGAACCTTTTTCACAGTATTCACAAATGCAGTCGGGCAGCGTTTCGTTGGCTTGCGACGGCTTGCAAGACACCGCGGCCATATGTCGACCGGAAGTCACGTCCGCTGGTTGCACTTTACAGGTTCGGTGACAATTACGGACCCATTCCATTGTCGATATCCCATCGCATGAACCAACAGTGTTTGAGTGACATTCTGTAATGCAATTTATTTCTCAATAACCTGCGAAGGTTCGTCTCTTAATTAGAAATTTTTACTTTTATGGTGCAAATATTGCGTTTAGCTTCTCGTTCGGTTCGCGTGACAGTTTTTTTACAATATATATTTCGTCTCTCCCCGTCAGAAGTTTCTGGATCCGTTTCTGGAAGTTGCATACGCCCCGGTCACAATTTTTACATCCCTGAAAACTTCCTGACCGGTACAGGATAAAGTACGAGCCGTCTCAAATACAAATATCGCTTGAATTATTTTTAATTGTGACATGGTGTACGCAAGTTATTGTATAAGACAGCGGCTTCAGGAGCAAATTAAGATTTAGGGACAGCACATCACAGACCGGATGATAGTTTGTCGAATGTAAGGGGTGGCTCAACTTTATCCGTAGCGATCAGGGACTGTTCCGCAATAGGTTAAGCAGTATACAGTTGTAAGGCTAGTGTAACGCCAGCCATCATTGATGCAATATGACGCACCTTTCGTGCGCACCGTGCAACCGGATCTGGATAATTCGCAGCCGGAAGTTAACAAATTTTGCCCGAACCGGATACGAAGCCAGATGCGTGCAAGATTATGCAATAACATTAGAATTCAGTTTGCTAATTTTAGCAACGACCTGCAAAATGTTTTCAAAGAACTGTTTCGAAACTTTCTTTTCGACACATCTAAGCAACTAAAGCAGGTAAAATTGCCCTCAAGAACTTGCATGCAAGCTTGGCAAATCGCACTAATTTTATTAAAACACCAAACATTTCTCAACCGAAGAAATTGTCGGCAAATTCAAAGCCGGAAGTCGATTTTCTGCCGGAGTTCGGAGGCGGACGCATACTTTCTGTTGGAATCTGTTTTAAGCGATGATGTAGAATTTACAAGAATTTGTCAGTCAAAGAAATTGCCGATAATTTCAAAGCCTTTATATATTTATCGTTAATCGCTGCTTTAAAACTAAGCTACAATAAAAGGATAAAACTCCAAATTTTAATATTTTCAGAGTTGTTGTTCATAGATGTAACCACAGAGGGGTCTGAAGGGAAAGTCGGACCCCCTGCCGCCTATCAGGGGGTCCGATCATCTTCCCCGTCTGAGCAGTGGTCTGACCCAGGGCCGTAGCCAGCTCAGCTTACTAGGGGGGTTAAAAATTTTTCAGAAGAGACATATAACAGTTTTTGTTGACTTGCTAGCAAGTTTGAAAATTTTCTAGGAAGGTCAAAATTTTTCCATAGGGATCCGAGCCCCCCAGGCCCCCCTTACCTACTTCCCGCTCTGACCTCTAGGCAGGATGGGTCCGACCCGCTACTTTCGGAGCAGGTGGTCTAAAAACTATTTGGTCCCCCCATACAGTTAGGTTGAAATAAAAGTAACTTTATATCCGCAACCGTAGTATCTAAAAAATAAATTTAGCTCAGGATAAATTTTGATCAGGACTAACAGTCATGTCATTTTTCAATCCATGCTACGTCACTGTATTAATTAATCTCAACCCCCTCGCCCAAAAAAGTCATATTTGAAATAAATCAAAATAATGGTATTTCGCTATAAAATATCTCGTTTGTTTGGCACTTAGCAAAAATACAATCGTCAAATGCAAACCTTCTTTAAAAATAGCTTCACCAACGACCAAAATTGACACTAAACAAACCAAAAAAAACATTATTGCCGTCAAAATTTGGCACAAATTAGGCACAGAGAAATTTTAGGTTAAACATTTTGAAATTTTCAAAATTTAATATACAGAAAATCAACCAGAATTTCATTCTTACTGTGGAACGTTTTTTAATGTCTCATTTTTAACACAGGTCTCTGTTAAAAGGTCAATATTCTGACTGTATTCTATGACCGTATTCTAAAATAGGTACTGGCCAAATTTAGTCAAAATAACGGCAAAAATGTAAAATTTTTGGCCAATTTTGATATGTTTCAGGGTTTTTACTTCAGCTTTGTATCGTGTACGGTTGGTATGGCCACTTATTAGCAGCAAAAAATAAACATCACAAACTGTAAATTCTAATGAGTTGATTAATCAATTCAGCTAGCGAGTTGGTTATTTTTGAATTAATATCAGTAAATATTAACTCGCTCTGAGTTGCGTTGATTCTCACTCTAAGTTGTGTTGACTCTGGGTGAGTTGATTAGTTATGGTGGAATGAATTTAATGAACTCAAAATTTTGAGTTCCGATAGTCGTAATACAGACTTAGTGATTCAACTCATTTTGAGATAAAATAAACTCACTGAAATTTACAGTGCACAGAGAGAATTTCAACATATGCCTGACTCTAATTTTAAGCTTAGTTTAGAACCGCAAACCGATATAGAACTTATCACCAGTTGGTAATCGATATTAAACGATGAAATCCTTTAGACCAAACTTACTATACAACTTTTCTAAGTCAGAAATCTAAAATAGCGACACCATTTTAGGGGCAAGGGCATATCAGGCAAGGTGTACAGGGTCGTATCCTAGGATCTATAAAACAAGATATCATCGCCAAAATTTAAAAGGGGTGCAAAAAATTAAAAAAACCAGACGGATCTTAGAAGTCCTGTCTCGCTGCTAAAGTTTACGCACAGAAGTTTAGGCTTAGGCTTGTCGTAAAACGGTTAGCAAAAAGGCTTCTAAACTTATATCATGGGCCAAAACAGGCATATTTGCGTAAAGATTTGTTTAAATTTATGTTGTGTTTATTTTATAAAAATGCTTATAGTTTAAGTACGGTTGATGCAATGGTTAAACAACATATGCCGGAACTGTGTTCATAAGAGCATCAGGTTACAATTCTTGAAGATTTTTCTGGCGAAAAATTTTATTACTAATTTTTGAAAAGTTTACTGTTTATAACAAAGTGGGATTTTATGCACTTTCTGGCCACGTTCAAGGTTGAAGCTTGCGCGAAGGAACGGACTTAGACAAAGGTTAAGGCTTAGGTTTCGCTAAGGCTTTTGTTAAACCTGAAAATGGAGCGGGGAAAGCACCAAGAGGTGAGAATGGTTTAAATGAAACTTTGAACTCGCTCCTGGCGATATTCGAACGAGAAACGGCAAAGCTTACAGATTAAAAGATTGAGAATACATAAAGTTTTAGTTGAATTTGCGTTAATTACAAATTAAAAATTGTTTTCGAAATTCAATTTGGTATTTCTTCAAATTTCAGAACCTGAAAAAAATTGTCAGTCTGCATCGGTACTGCCGTCACCTTTGCGTGACATGAACCTATAGCGGACCCGGTAGCTTGATTGTGCCATCTTTTCACAAATATAACAACTAAAGAATGATCTGTCGTTTCACTAGAGAGTATAGACAAAGGTGTCCCACGGTTTTAGTTATTTTAAATTTTGGCCAATGTAAACATCAGGGACGTAACGTTATTGGCGGGGCTGGAATAGAGTAAGCTTAAGTTCTCGCCTAATTTTTAGGCTTAGGTATAAGTTCATTCTTACGCCTATGCATAGGCTTAGGCTTAAACGTAGGAATTTGTTATACTACTGTTCCGCCCCTGTTCTATATATTGGCCTAAATTTCTAAGTTTACAGCATTATCTCTTTAATAAATTGAAATGAACCAATATTACTTACAAAACATTCTGATACATATTGTGCTTCTAGTTTTATCAATAGGTTAGTTTCACTCGCAGTCATTTAAGGGATTTCAGTGGATCTCGGAGATTATAGCGGCCCCCAAAATTATCTAGGCTTATTCTTAAAAAGTGTAATTGTCACAAGCTTAAAATATATGCCGTAATTTTTTAATAAGTAAAACCTGTAGAATATTGTCTTGGATTTAAGATATACACAAATGTACAGGTTGAGTTTACTGTATTGTTTCGAATCATATTGTGTAAAATTTAAAACAAGCTTAAACTGTGGTTTTGTTATCCTTGATGGGACTATACGGTCTGCCCGATCCCTGTTTGAAGATTTGTCCAAAGTTAATATTCACTGGAATAGAACCTCGGTCTTCTTGCACTCGAGTCAAACATGATCCCGCTACACTAGGCTTTGGAAATAATTTAGCTTTAATTGTGGATGCTCGAATAGAATTATTGTATAAGATTATCGGACAATCCATTTGAAAATCGTTTTGAATATAAGACATTTATGTCTTCTTTTGCGATTTATCTTGCAGTCATTATTTTGTAATTAATACATTCGAATACAATAACTGCGAATAATTTAACACATTACAGTTTTAGGCCTATGTACGGAACAGTGCCGTTTCAGTAGTATAAGCATATTTCTAAGCCTAAGCCTAAGCCCTTCTAAGCCTAAGCCTAAGCCCAAGCCAAAACCATGGCTTAAGGATGACCTTATACCTAAGTCCAAGCCTATGTCTTAGCAAAAAATTAGTCTTAAGCTTTAAAAGCTTACTCTATTGCAGTCGCGCAGAAAAACGTTCTGCCCCTAATCTTTACATGGGTCGAGTTTCGAATTGTGTTAAATTTTAGATATTTTCGTCGTTGGGCATCAAACATCGTGTGGTGAAGATTGTTACGACAATCGTATAGACTCATCTGCACCGCTTCAACATGGATGGTACTACTTAAACGGCCATTGGTACCGCGTGGGAGCCGTTTCGGATACCCAGTACCCACCGGAAAACAAAGAGTTTGACGAAGCCGAACAGCACTGCTTAGATTTGGGGGGTCATTTGAGTAAAATTACATGCGAAGATTCGAATAAAGATTTAGTGAAATTGATGTAAGCATAGAAGCTGGTTTAGGTTTAGAGTTGGGTTTCAGTTCAGGGCTGATGATAAGGATTAGGCACAGAATGCGTAGCACGTGGCCGTATCAGCAGTATAAGCATATACCTAAGTTTAAACTTAGTTAAAAGCAAAACCAAAGCTTAAAGCAAAAGTTTTAAACTTAAGTTTGCTCTATTGCAGTCCCGCTGAAATACGGTATGCCCCCTTATCTCTGTTTGGACCGATTAGGCTATGGCATATGCCTAAAGTTGTTCAAAGGTTACAATACTTGTACGACTTGCCTTATTAGTGTAATTATTATGTGGAGGTTGAAACAATAGTTTAGAATTTAAGGTTTGATTTTGAGTCTAAGCAAAGACTTAGTCTATAAATGAACATAAGCTTATAAGTCTGCGCTTTAGCTCAGCTTAAAAATATATCTGTCTAAGTTAAACGTCCAATTTTTAATTTATTTAGTCCGGCCAGCCATTTAAGTTTTACTTAAACTAATAATCCAATTTAGTTAAGACATTTTAAGTTTTTAGAGAGTAAATATCAGTGTGGACTTTAATTTTGTGTTTAAGCATTATTATAGGATTTTCGATTTCAAGTTTTACAAAGACTTTAAGAATTTACTTCAAATTCTATTTTTAAAAACGTTATGAATACTTTAAAATAATTCTAACTTTTTCCGATTGCAAGATTTAAGAAGACTTTAAGAATTTACTTTAAATTCTGTTTTTAAAAAGTTTATAAATATTTTCAAATAATTCTAACTTTTAAAATAATTTGATTTAACAAATCAAAATTTTTCATAATACTCGAAGTTACATTAAAACTAAGAACTAAAAATTAGCAAAAAAATAAAGTTTGTATATTTCTAATTTTGAGTTTTCTAAATATTGTTTTCCGAATCCAGATCGTACGCAGGAATCAAGCATGCATGGATCGGACTTGAGCGATGCCCTGAAACCGGAAACTATAAATGGATCAGCGATCAGTCGTCTCCTGAATTTACCAATTGGGCTTTTGGACAACAGCCACAATCAAGTAAACCCGGCAGACGAGAAATGAAAGGGAACCGAGAAAGCCATGGACCGATTTTGCCATCTCGGCCTTTATTTTAGAGAAGTTTGATATTAACTGTAACACCGGCTGGACTTAGGCGAGAGCAATTTCAGTTTTCGCAGTTTTTTCATTTTTTATTATTTTCTGTTGTTGTTTTGCGCACTGTAAAGTTCCAGTGAGTTGATTTCCACTCAAAATGAGTTGAATCCAGACAGAAGTCTAAGCCCTAAATTAGGTTTTTGACAAATCAAAATTCTGAATCGCTTGAACTCGCACTGTGTTAATTGAGCACCTTACGTGGAATTAAATCAGCTAAGAGTGTGTTAATATTTACTGTTATCGATTCAGAAATGACTATAATTCTCGCTCTGAATTTATTAAATCAACTCATTGGAATTTACAGTGTAGGTTTTAAGAATTTTATAATACGTTATTAGCAAAAGCTGTTAGCGCTTATCTGTGCAATATATACCGTATGAATTACACTATATATACGTTTGCAGTTAATTAATTTCAATAAAACAGCAATTGTTTTCAATAATTTAAACACCGTTAATGTTACTGTTTTCAGAGTTTAAACTCAAAAAATTAAAATTTTGGAAACAACATTTAAGTGACAGTTATTTTTCCATCGTAACCAGAGGACAGAGAGCCAAGTTTGCCTGACGCCTGCTATACAAAGTTTAGTCACGTCAAATGGGGCAGGCAAATAAATAATTATGAAGCCAAAATTGTTCTTTTCAATCAAATTTAAAAGACCGTGTAGAAGCGTTTGCGTCCTCAGCGTCGTCTAATACACTATAATGTTTGGAATGCTAAACGTAAATACGTGTGTCAATGA
The DNA here is from genome assembly GCA_030248215.1 of Enoplolaimus lenunculus. Classification (NCBI taxonomy): domain Eukaryota; kingdom Metazoa; phylum Nematoda; class Enoplea; order Enoplida; family Thoracostomopsidae; genus Enoplolaimus; species Enoplolaimus lenunculus. Next base: position 141,195 of record JASANG010001771.1, on the reverse strand, counting down.
TAATCTATTAGGCTTAGGCTTAGGAATATACTTGTACTTCCCCTCAAAGTAGCATTTGCGAGCAAAATTTTCTAGTTTTCGTAAAAAAGGCTGTGTATAAAGCTTAAAAGACAAAATATATTTTTAGTTTACAAATTTATATTTTTTTGTTACAGATGTACAGAAACGAGGCGTACGCATTTTTGCCGACTACATGGGTCCCAGTGATATTCCTGGTGGCTGGACTCCGTATGATTGCCAAAAGCGTTTGCCAGTGATTTGCCAGTTTCCGGCTGCCAAACCAGTTGGTAAGTACAAGCCAAAAAACTTTTTGTTATTGTTTTTCGCCTAAGTAGGGACGAAAAACGCTAAGTATTTGTTGTTGTTTTTCAGAATCATATATATTATTAAAGTTGAAACGCTCCACAGTACGTATTTTGGGCGACTTTCCAGCATGACTTCAACAATATAGTTTTAAAACATTAACGTATTGTTCAATAAAAACAAAATCTGCATGAAGATATTTGCGTATACGTTATCTTTTGCGCTTTGCGCAAAACCGGCTGACTAGTATATTTAAAATCTTCAAACATGAGAGAATTCATGTACTTTTATAGCGTCCCACAATGAAAAGTCCACTTCAAAATACCCGTGTATAGCTGATGACCGCAACAGTAATATAAGCATATTCCTCAGCCTAAGTCTATAACTATAAGCAAAAAACCTTTCCACCGTTGGTGAGGAAGTACAAAAATTGTTCCAATTCTTGCCTCATTTTTCGGACGTATTCGCTGTCGTATTTATGACTTTATTATTTTAGATCATACCTCTACCGAACCATGGATGTACTATACAGGCCTTTGGTTTTGGACGTCGCCATACAACGATAGACGCAGTTGGGCCGGTGCGGTCGATCACTGCAAATCGCTAAACGCAGCATTGGCGTCTGATATGTACGATGTTGTCTTGAGACTTGCATTGTAAGTTGCGTTTTGCAATTTTATTGCAATTTCTTTGGTGTAATATATATAGTTTGGCAAATGTACGCCCCTAAGATTAACAATGGCTTAATTTTAGTACGCATTTATATTGGATTTTCATTTTATAGTAGTAAATTTCACTAAAATCTGTCTATTTAGTAGTTGGCTGTGGGCTAATTACTGGATACAGCCAATACTTTTTGAATAACAGCGCAATTTGGCTAATGTTTTTTGAAAATGTTGAACCAGGTTGATTCTGAACATTTCATTGGAATTGTAGATTGTCGATTATGACGGACTCAATACTGTGCAGAGACAAAACTCTCCAACGAGCGAACTGGATTCTTTCTGAGTGAACGAAATAATTTCAAAGTCACAAGTGTTTACAACTGTGACCGCAAGAATTGCAGTGATTTGCGACAGTTGAATTGTGCTTCGAGCTGAATGCAGTACTTCGTAATGTACGGTCAGAAACGCGCCTACGCTCGCAGATTCGTTTAAATTATTTCGTTCGCTCTCAGAAACAATCCAGTTTGCTCGTTGGAGAGTTTTGGCTTGCATATTCGTGAGTTCATCTTTATTCGCAAACTACAACCAAAATTAAATGTTCAGAATCAAACATTTGTTCAACGCTTTCCTATAATTTTAACCAAATTGTGCTACTATTCAAGACGTACTGGTAATATCCAGTATATAACTAAATGCACTGCAAAAAATGGTGAGTCAAAATAATTCTCTTCGAATTAGGCTGTACGGGACTACACGAACGGAGTCAAATTTAGACTTCGCCAGAGTCAAACGTGCGACTAAGTGAGTCGAATTTAAGTCTGGTGGAGTCGAATTTGACTCAGTTTGTATAGTCCCGTACAGACTATTTCGAAGAGAGTCAATTTGACTCATCATTTTTTGCAGTGTATATAGATATATATGCATATATGTTGAAATGTAAATTTTCAGCAAACAAATGTGTCCAATCGAAGGGCAGGGAATGTGGGTCGCCGAAAAAGCATCTGACACCGGTAAATGCCGGTATTTGTCAAACGCAATGGATCCAAATCTTAGTTATACGGCGTGTGACTGTGGCAATCAAAAACGATTTACTTGTGTCAAATATGATAAACGCTATTATGATGGTAAGGCAAAGACTGTACACGCGTTGTGTTTCGTATGATAATTAATATTAAGATACAACCAGAGGTCTGCCTTCACTGCGAAAAATGGTTAGTCGAATTGACTCTCTCCTAAATAGACTCTACGGGACAACTAAACCAGAGTCAATTTCGACTCACTGAGTCGCACGTTTCACGCTGGCGGGGTCGAATTTAACTCTGTTTGTGTAGTCCCGTAGAGCCAATACGGAGAGACCCAATTTGACTCACCATTTTTTGCAGTGGTCGACTCCAGTCTAAAATTGTTTCTGAAAGGAATTTTAACTTTAAAGTTCTGGCAATTTAGACAGCAACAGTTTGTGTCGTTTTTTCACAAATTGTGTTGTTTTGCCTTGGTTTACGGCTACCAACACTGTAAATTCCGTAATGAGTTCATTAATCAGCTCAGACAGAAAGTTAGTTATTTCTGAGTTAATATCAGAAAGCTTTAGCTCACTCTGAGTTGACTTTATTCTCTCACTATGAGTTTAACTGATTGCGGTGGAGTTGATTAATTAAATGAGAATGAGTCGAATAAACTCTGAATTGTGAGTCGTAATAGTCCTAACTCAGACTGAGTAGTTCAACTCATTCTGAGGTGAAATCAACTCACTGGAATTTACAGTGTACTTGATTAAATACATTCGTTGCATTTCAGAATACTTAACGTCACCACAACCAACAACTGCACGCGCGACTTCATCGCAACGCGGCGTCGCATATCATTGCGTTAATGGAAACTGTGAAACTTGCAATTATTTAAGCAATTCATGCAATTGGCCTTATTATGCTAATTTACCGTATTGTCAAGCAAATTGTAAATAAACAGCTACTTTATAGTCAAAATGTTTAATTAGACGCAATCTAAGAAGGTGTTTTGTGCAACACAACGGCAGTGTAGGAAAACTCGCGAGCAAAGCAAACGAAAGTTCCACACACGGGCTGGTGGTGGCTCTGCAGAATTTCGATCGAGGGGCGCACGTTAGAAATCTCGGCCAATGTAAACAACAGGGGCGGAACATTATTATAAGCTTATTTCTAAGCATAAGTCTAAGCCTAAGTCTAAGTCTAAGCGTAAGAATGAGTTTGTTTCTAAGCCTAAGCTTAAGCCTAAGCCTAAGATGAGCTGGCTACAGGCGTGCATTTTACGAGTTTTCGGCTGAACCAAACACTTTCTCAGCCGTTCCACTTTTCTGCAAAATTTTTTCTTTGAATATATTCTCTTGAAATATAAGTTTCTAGTCAGTTGCTTCATATCAGCAACCGTACAATAACAATATTAATATTTTCATTTTATTTAATTAATTAATTTATTTATTTCTTCATTTATTTATTTACTTTTTGATCAACGAGAGGTAAGACAAAACTAATGAAACGATTAACCGAGACAAACCATCACTGGCTTTTCACCAAGTACATACGGTATCACGACAATACATCGCCCGAGAACTCGTCGCCCGACAACTTGTATTCCGAAATTTCATCGACTCGACAATTCATCGCCCATCGTTTATGTTTAGGCTTAGGATTATGCTTACATTTATTAATTGGCTTTACGACACTATTGTGCGGCAAGTTGCCAGGCGACGAATTGTTGTACATTGCATGCTATACTTTAGGTCCGACAAAATACGAAGTTACTATAGTAAAGTGCAATCACTACGACGGGACAGATATGGGGGGCGGAAAAATTTTGTCTAAATAAACTGTTGTCAATACTGTCTAAACTGAAGCTGCCCCCCCACGTGGTTGCGGCCAGTCGGTATATTTGCATGGTAAAGTGTATGTAAAGCAAAAACGATTGCCATACATGTGCACGTATACCGGAACATGAAGTGGTTGCAATCGACAGTGTGGTGTAGCGGTAGCATGCTTGGCTCGAGTGCAAGAGGACCGAGGGTCGATTCCCAGCGTGATCTTTAACGTTGAGCAAATCTTCAATCAGAGATCGTGAAAACCGCATAGCTCCAACGGGGTCGTATTACTTATCGAGTATTGTGTTCATCGCACAACGAACATATGCATATGCCTTCGTTTTCAGGCCACGAGTGTTGTTGAATACAAATTGCGTGATTGAAGCGAGTTTCATAAGTCGCTGCGCACATATCTTTGCATGCAGTTTGCATTAACGCATTCGAAGAACCTCCACATGTGCCGGTTTGATAAGATGTACATCCTAAAATCACAGCCATTTCTTGAAACAGCCAGGGAGACGAAGTAGACCCGAATAACAGGGGGACTGATATTTATTTCGCCTCTCCAGACGGTAATTCCTGTTATACAGCTACGGTCTGTCATTTATTTTTAATTTGCCCATCTTTGCCCTTCGTTACTGATATATCCTATATTGCAATTATCCGTTGAATTACTTATCGAGTATTGTGTTCATCGCACAACGAACATATGCATATGCCTTCGTTTTCAGGCCACGAGTGTTGTTGAATACAAATTGCGTGATTGAAGCGAGTTTCATAAGTCGCTGCGCACATATCTTTGCATGCAGTTTGCATTAACGCATTCGATGAACCTCCACATGTACCGGTTTGATAAGATGTACATCCTAAAATCACAGCCAGGTCTTGAAACAGCCAGCGAGACGAAGTAGACCCGAATAACAGGGGACTGATATTTATTTGGCCTCTCCCGACGGTAATTCCTGTTATTCAGCTACGGTCTGTCATTTATTTTTAATTTGCCCATCTTTGCCCTTCGTTACTGATATATCCTATATTGCAATTATCCGTTGAATTAAACGGTGAGTTGTCTTGTAACAAAGCTTGAGCGATAATGCAAAGTTATACTTAGGAATTTAAGTACTTTAAAAACTAGAGTATGATTAAACGACTAAGCGAACAGTCTGCTACTGCGCCACGAAGCCCGCCTCTGCAACTGTTTTTCTCGTCGACAATATATGTCGACCGTATGCTGCCTAGCTTACATACAGTCCACTGGATAATATTGCATGTGCACCAAGTCAAGCATGTCTCACATGATTACAGATGTATACCTTCAGGATCACCGCCACAAGTGTCACAGAAACATTTCCCATCAAACTCAACAAATCCTGGCTCGTAGTCGATATTGATTGCGTTCAATTGACAACTTGAATACAACCCTAAACTGAATCGATGTTGCCCGAAACAACTCCACCGACACGTTTCTAACATTGCCTCAAGGTCAGTACCCCCGCAGTGTGTGCCGCTATCTTTCAGATCGCATGGAACTAAAATATAAATATATGTAAAAAGAAAAAATGGGGGTTCTAGCACACTTTTATGCTAATTTTTGAAACAAAAGTTATTTTTGTTCAAAAAAAATTAAAATTAATATATTCAATTTTGGATTATTTAAAATAAATACCATACTACAAAAAAATGCAATTTTGAAAATCAACACTTCAACGAAATATTTTCGCGAACAAATGTAACCGCTGCGACTAAAAATGTTGCTATTAGGAAAGTTCAAGAAATTTATTATTGTTATTGTGGCCTGAACCCGGAGCTTAGGGAGGAAAGCCTGAGATTGTCAGACCTCCGTAGAGTCATTATTGAGCGGAATGCGGTTGGCAAGTGACCCTGTCCGGGTGGGATTTCAGCCCGTGTGTGTCTATTCTTCACCTGATTAAGAATGTATACAACCCCAGAATGCTTTGGTTATAAAGTCTGTAAAAATGTCAGTTTTTCTATTTGTAAATGTAAAAATATGGATTTAAAAATTGCTTACCTTTTGGAGACGGAACAGGAGTAGGGGCATGAGGTCCTATAAATTATACACCAAGTAAGATTATCTGCAGCATCCGTGAGAAAACTACTCGCGTTTAGTGCGGCATGTAATCTTTTTTGGTGTCCTGCCGTTTTTCCCTCATTCTTATGCTTAAGCTAAGCTACATTTAGGCTTAGAATATGCTTATAATACTGTTTCGCTTCTGTTCCTTACATTGGCCCTAACAAAGCAGCTTACTTTAAGACTTATCTTTCCTCTCTGGTTTACGCTTTTACGCTTAGATTTTTGAATATGCATAGAGTAAAGTGACACCCCTAAAAACGGGCCCATATTCTCAAACGTGTATAACAACTATTAATATCAGCCAGTAATAGGTTTTCAAACGCACTAACTTCTGCAGAGTTTGAACTCAAAATTGGTACAGGAGTAGAGTGAATCATATGCGAAAAGTGTGCTGAATTTTAAGCGTTAACAATCACTTGTTCGAAAGTTTACAAGACTTATCACCAACTTTTAATAGGTGCTACATACATTTGAAAATACAGGTCAAGAATTGACGTTATAGTTTCTATTTAACGGTTCTGTCACACGGATGAAACCACAATATGATTGGCGACTAGCAACAGTAATGCATTGCTTATGTGTAAGCCAGTTTCCTTACGGTTTATAGCCAGTCTTAGTGGGACTACATTTATTGAGCGAAGCTCGAACACAATTGTGACATGTACCTTTAGTCAGCCTCTCAACCAGAAATTAATGATGCAGTGCAAATAGCACTTCGTTACTTTGAAGCAACGAAATTTTGTTTTTGTCTAACGCCCTCGTCAAAGGTCGCCACCCCTACACATATTTAAACTTTGGATTAGTAAAATATGCAGTCAATGCTACGTTTGGGGCTGTAACAGTAGAATAAGCGTGTTCGTAAGCCTAAGCCTAAGCTTAAGCGTTGTAAAAGCGTGTTCCTAAGCTTAAGCCTAAGCCTAATTGTGGCAAACGCGTATTCCTCAGCCTAAGCCTTAGCGTAAGAGTTGCAAAAGCGTATTCCTAAGCCTAATCCTAAACCTAAGCCTAAGCCTAAGCAAAAATTGTAGTCTAAAATGTAAGCCTACTCTTTTACAGACCCACCAGAAACTGTTACGACTCTAAAAGTAACATGGGTCAAATCAGCTGTGGCTTCGCGTACTCAAAAATGGTTTGATTTTGAAAATTTTTTTCAACGTTTGCACTGATCAGAACTGGTGTAAACATCTCATGCTCAAAATTGAGTTTGTAAAATGGATTTATTTAATATTAAAATTATTTAAACTTTAGTCAAAATTCAAAAGTGTCTGCTTTGATTAGCAATATTTTACCTGTTGGTAAGTCATATTCGCGGCAAATATTGCATTTGCAAGTATATGGCCGTTCATTCAGGCATTCTGTATACGAAAAGCCACGACCGTTCGCAACAATACGCTGCTTATGCGTACTGCAGTCGTCTTTGCATTCAGGTCTTGCAATTATTCCAGTATTCAAAATTAAATCGCACCGACCAACGTCAAATTTAACGCAGTCTGAAATATATAACATATATATTATATAGATTGCAACCGGAATTGGGATCCGATAGGGAAACCCGGTATTTCCACTATCCGATTCCGGAAATAAATCTGGTATTTTTTCACCGGTATTCTCGGTATTGAAAATTTTTCTCATTCGTAAATTTTACAAAAATTGGCATATTAATTAACATAGTTTTGTAAAATTGTCTGAGCGTGTGTATTGCCAAAATTTTCAATTTATGCTATACTCCAATCCTATATCTGTATCCAGTTCCGGTATCCGAGAAATCCGGTCGCGCTGTACCCTACTTCGCCATCTTAGCATGTTAGAAAGAGCAAAATTTCAACTTTAATTAGTCTTTAGGAGCGACACCTTAACCAGGAATTCTTTTCAAAAAGGAAAAAAACGGTTCCATAATGGAACCGTGAAAATATGCTTAACAAAAAGTTTCTATTGCAATTAAACATTTTTTGACCTGGGGAAGCGAAGCTTGTTATAGGTGGCGTTGGGTCTTTTTTCGACGTAGAGTTGAAAATCAGGACCAATGGAAAGAACAGGGGCGGAACAGTACTATAAGCATATTCTTAAGCCTGAAGCGTAAGAATAAGTTTATTCCTAAGCCTAAGCCTAAGCCTAAGCGTAAGAATAAAGCTTATTTCTATGCCTAAGCCTAAGCCGAAGCCAAGCAAAAAAATTAGTCTAAAGCTTAAACTTATATCCTATTCTAGTCCGACAGGAAAACGTTCCGCCCCTGATCTTTACATGGGCCAAAATCAAGTAGCATGGCGTTGCTTGATTTGCAACTCTTTTACATACGGATCGGCAAAATTGTTTCAAATTTTTACCCAAATATACACTGAAAATGCTGTATATAACACATATTGGCTAACCTGACATATATTTAAAATCTTTACTTATGAATCGTGAATCTATTTTATTGGTGTAATATTTCTGAAATTGCTGAACACTTTTCTGGTACGAGCAACTTACTCACTGCTGGAGGCCGAGGTTCTTCATCACCGAGTTCTTGCCTGCTAACTGAAACAGTTAGCACAACAAACCAAACTACAACTTGCATCATTGTTTCTAATCAGAAATGTTCAAATTTGAGCATGAACCCAATTTTTTGAAATTTGAAATTTCAAAATCTTTTAAATTTTCACTTTAACTCAACATTTTCAAATTGTAAAATTCTTTGATAGAATTTTCAAAAATCTTTGAATATTTATGAAATGTTTCAGAACAGTGGTTTTAAGATACACATATAAAATGATCCATGATTAATTATCAGGATCTGCCCAGCCCACTAAGCCTACGTCTAAACCATAGCCTAAAACCTTAAGTAAGTTTAAACATTTGCCGACATTTCAAAAGCCTAAATTCCAATCTAGAAGTCACACCAGTGTGACTGCCTCGGCTAATAGTGGACTGACCGGTATACTGCAGTGACCCGAATACTGTATTAACCCGAATAAGAGGGGGTAATAAGAGAGGGTCCCCATTTAGGGTCCGAATCAATAGGAGTCCGTATCCCTAATAAGAGTCCATAAGCGTATAGAGTCTCTGAACCCTAATTAGAGTCCATAAATGTCAATTAACCCTAATTGTAGCGCATAAATGACTTCAGGGCCAAATAATTTGAGTTCGAAACTTAAAAAAGTACTTAAATTTTGAAAGTACATTACTAGGTATTACTAGGTATAACCTAGTATTATCGCTCAAGCTGTTGAAACAAGACAAATAAACGTTTAATTGAACGGATAAGTGCAGTACCGGATATATAAAAGTAACGAAGGGCGACGAGCGTGGGTTAAAAATAGATAACAGACCGTAACCGAATAACAAGGGGGCCCCTGGAGAGGCCAAATAAATATCAGTCCCCCCTCTTATTCGGGTCAATACAGTACGATTCGGATGAATGTTGTTTAGGTTTCAATCAAACTCCAGATATTCGGACGACACACGTTCAACTCAAACCAGCCATTTTCGGTTGACTGTGTTTACGGGAATATATACTTTTAAGACTGGAGTATGCTGCTATGAATATAGGTATTGCCCTGACCAGATAACCATATTCTGTACCGACATTTGGTCCAGAAATGCTTATGTAAAGCCGAATTAGGGTTATTAACGTTTTTACGGACTTTAGAAAATTTGAGTTCTTTACGGACTCTAGGAAAACAGACTCCTATTGATTCAGACTCTACACAATTATTCCGGACTTTTATTACTTCTACTCTAATTCGGGTCGCTACACTAACACATGCGTCCAGATTCTTGTCTCGTACATTTTCTGGACGGATCATGTTTACTCTGATTAACGTCCCGTTTTTACGCGGATCAGCTATGGGTCTGGAGTGAAATAACATGCTCCAGCACCTATATTTTTTCTAGGTGTCGGTTAGGACAGGTTCGAGTCTATGTTTTCGCTGGGCTGGTTGTAGCAGCTTCGAGATTATGTTTTCAATGGGTTTGTCAAGCAGTTTAGAGATTATATTTTCGCTGGATTAGTGGGACTGCCAGGAAATCTTTGAGCCTAGGTTTAGGCTTACGCTTAGGGGTCGGCTTTACGCTTACGCTTTGAGTTAGGATTCGGTTTAAGCTTAAGTTTACCTTCATGCTTAGGCTTCGGTTTACAATTTTGCCTTAGACTTAAGCTTAAGCGACACTTTGGCCTAGGCTTAAGCTATAAGTTTAGGCTTATTACGCTTAAGCTTTTTAAACTTAGAATTTATGTTTAAGGTTTTTAGGCGTATGCGCAGTCTAAGTCTTAAGGTAGTTATATAGTTAATTACGTAGGCTTAGGACAAGTGCACGCCTAAGCTCGAAGCTGTCCCGTCCAATCCAGGGAAACCATAGAATCAAAGCTGCCTCGGCTGTCCCCAGCAACCCAATAAAAATCAAGGCTCGATGCTGATTCACCTGAACCAGAAAAGCAATTGCTCGGACCAGTTGTGCCGTCCCGACAAAGATATATATGTGCATCCGTGTTTACCATTGCACTCGGAGCCGTCTTACGGAGATAAACCGGACGTTCCTCAGAGTAACAATGGCCATTTTGGGTTTTTTGTAGACAATGCAATAAATATATTTCTCCGTATTCGGCTGGTTTTCACGGTTTTGTTTTACATTTCAACCCAAGCAGTAATTCAAACACTTGAACATTTAATATCCTTTCTGACCCGTGTAAAGATCAGGGTGCGGAACTATTTTTACTGTGGGACTGCCATAGAGTAAGCTTTAAGGTTTAGACTAATGTTTTTGCTTAGGTTTAGGTTTACGTTTAGGCTTAAAAAATACGCTTATATTGTAGTGACCCGAATAAGAAGAGGGCGATATGAGAGGGGTCCCGATCTTGAGTACGAATAAGCAGAAGTCTGCATCCCTAATCAAAGTCCGTAAGCGGATAGAGTCACTAAACCGTATTTAGAGTCCATAAATGTAAATTATCCCTAATTGTACCGCATAAATGATTCCAGGGACAAATAAAGTTGAGTTCAAAACTTTAATCATACTTAAGTTTTGGCATTACATTCCTAAATATAACATTGCATTATCGCTCAACCTTTTGAAACCAGATAAACGAACAGATGCAATACCGAATCTATATCAATAACGAATGGCGGCGGAGGGCGGGTTTAAAATAAACAACAGTCCGTAACCGAATTACAGCGGGTATTCTCTGTAGACGCCAAATATATATCAGCCTCCCTCTTATTCGGGTCACTACAGTACTACTGTTACGGCCCTGTTCTGTACATTGGCCGACTTTGTCAGAATCAGAGCCGTCCTAGAGATATAAGCTAAATTACAGAATTCTGTCTTGTAGTTTAGTTGATTTTAAACCTCTAAAAACTAATTTGAATCGCGTTAAAAACCTTTTTAGAATGAACTTAGCTTAGTTCTTCTGTTCGATTGCTTAATATCTTAAAATGACAGACTTTGCAGGTATGTCAAAACTGGCACTTACTGGAAATAAACACGGATTTTTACCGAAACTAAAATTGTCCAGCCTTTTTTATATCTTTCATTCTGCACCAAAAAAAATCAACGTTCGCAAATGCACCCTTCTGGTTATTGAAAATTTTCAAAAAATATAAATTATCTTTTGGTATACCATTTTAAAACTTTAAAAATTATATATCATTTTTTGATTGGCTCATAAAATTTGGACGAATAAAATTTCGCATCGAAAACAGCCAATGAATTCACCGATGAGATTTCCTGTTAAGATTTGCTGCGTTCGTCAAACTTAAATGTTACCATTTCTTTCCTGTATCTTTTCAAGCTTATTTCGACTCTAATTACCCGGTTAATGACGTTTACACCTTTACTTAAACCTTTATTTTACCGGTCAGCCAGGTCCGCTTCGTATAACTCAGCCGGATAAATTTTCGTTTTTTCACGTATCTGCAAATCTTCTTGTTCCTCCGTTATCGAACCCGCAGCCTAAGAGTGGCCGGGGCGCTCAGCCCGTCTACACTAAAAAATTTTGCCCTCCCCCCCTAGAAAATTTTCAAACCTTGCTTGTATACGCCTACATAAACCCTTGTGTGCTGCTCCTGAAAAACATTTTGGCTCCCCCCTAGTGAGGTGAACTGGCTGCTGCAGTGTCCCGAATAAGAGGGGGCTTATATTTATTTGACCTGTCCAGAGGGTACCCCCATTGTTATTCGGTTACGGGCTGTTATTTATTTTTAACCAGCCCTCCGCTGTCCTTCGTTACTGATATATCCGGTTCCGTAACTATCCGTTGAATTAATCGAAGCTTGAGCGATAACGCAAGCTTAGACTTTGAAATGTTGCTTTCAAAACTTGAGTGACTTTAAAATTTCGAACTCAAGCTTATTTGGTCCTGGAGTCATTTATGCGCTACAATTAGGGATAATTGACACTTATGGACTCTAATTAGGATTTAGGGACTCTATCCGCTTACGGACTCTTATTAGGCATACGGACTCTTATTGATTAGGACTCAAAATGGGGACCCCTCTTATTACCCCCCGCCTATTATTCGGGTCACTACAGTGCGGACTTGCAGTCTACTTATAATTTCGAGTTGCAGGACTATTGTAACCCCTGCATTGATTTTCCAAATTTCTAGGGTCGTCCCATTGTCGTTTCCCCTCTCTCTTGAATTTGAAAGATATATTTCAGCTTCTGCATTTTAGCTTGCAATAAAACTCTTTGTTTGTTTACAATATTTTTTCTGTTGTCAGAATTTGTTGTTTATTTTGTTGTTTATTTTGTCGTATATTTTGTTGTTGTTTTTAAAATTGTTGTACGTATTGTTTGTCTGAAATACGCGAGTCAAAGATAAATTGTGCTTTGGCATATCGGTGCACGGGCAGACATTGTCGTTGTCAACACAGGCAATTGGCTTGCTCTCTAACTTGGGGGGCCTGTGAGTGAACCGTAATGAGGACAGGGAGGCTGTTGACCCGTCAATCAATATTCATTTAGATCTAAAGTGAAGGCACTGTTTCACCGCTTTCCTCCACTTGGTTTAGGCTAAGGCACAAGCTGAAGCTTTACGCTTAGGTTTCGGAAAACGGTTTCCGAAGCCAACTTATTAAGGCTAAGCCTAAGCCTAAATATAAGCGTAAGCCTAAATTAAAATGATAGAGGATGTATATAGTGTACATGAGCTTTATTTGAATAAGGTTTGAAAAAATCCTTCCATTCAGTTGCTATCAAATTTAATTTGAGCGGATACTAAAATTTTGTTTACACTTTCAGAAGCTGATTTGAAGACAAAAATTTAGAATTAAAATTAAAATATTTTCGTTCACATTTTCCATTTTTGAAATCTGCGCTTGGAGCAAACTTCAGCAGTCAGTTTGAACGTTTACACTGCAAATTGCAATGCGTTGATTAATCAACTTAGAGAGAATTTAGTTATTTATGGTTATTTCTGAATATATAACAGTAAATATAAACTCACTATGAGTTAATTCCGAGCAACGTGATTAATTAACTCAGAATGAGTTGAAACAAAATTCTAAATTCTGAGTTCTGAAATACCTTATTCAGAAGTTATACTTCTGAGTGGATTAAACTCATTCTGAGATAAAATCAATTCGCTGGAATTTTGTACAGTGTTATCGCTACGCAGTTTTAAGATGCGCTTGCACTCCTGTTTCAGATAAAACTGTTTTTCACTTCAAAGATGCTTTTCGCACGTTTAAATTGCAAAAATTTTGTTTACTGAATAATTTTTTTCCAAACTACAAGTTTGTTTTGCACAAAAGCAAACAATAATTGTTTTTATATGTGTATAAATGCAGCGATCAAATTTGCAGCTGCAATTGCGTAATCAAGCTGTGAAACTGCATTTTAATAGCTGTGTTGTTTTTGCTTTCGCCAAGTACGATGTGAAACTTTGACCGTATTCTCAAATGTGAGTAGCATCTATTACCTGTTGGCGATAGGTCTTGGAACTTTTGGCCTCGGCTAATGTAAAGAACAGTGGAGGAACAGTATTATAAGTTTATTCCTAAGCCTAAGCGTAAGAATGAGTTTATTGCTAAGCCTAAGCTAAATCCTAAGCCAAGCAAAAAAATTAGTCTAAAGCCTAAGCTTACTCTATTGCAGTCCCGCAGAAAACGTTCCGTCCCTGATCTTTACATGGACTGAACATTCGAATCTCTGAACGGAGAGCTTAGAAATTCATCACAGTTTTCAGGTTTCATTTACGCTATTGCTGTGCAAAATTTGTGATATGCTGTAACCGCAACAGTTTGTGAGTTTGAACACCTATTACTAAACAGGTGATTGATGCTAAACTCACATGTGAGAGTACACGACCTTACTAAAACTTTCAACCTGCAATAATCAAATTCAACCATAACAAATTTACTTATATCCCTATTAACTGCAATTTCAGCATTATAAAAAACTTGAATTTTAAATTAAAACTTAATTTTAATAAAAAATCTTTTAAGAAACCGTCTGCCTAAATTAAAATGACTCACAGCCCGTCTGATGCGACCCTAAGCCGTCGACGGAGCAGCGGCGAGTCGTTAAGCAACGCCAGACGTCCGTCTAGACAGAGTTTGTCTAGCGCAGCTAAACTTCCCGATATGTGGTCGACAAATTCAACCGCAAGCATCGGGCTACTGCCCGGACGCCGGCTGTTAGGCCCTCTCTTCTTGATGCTTACTTGTCCAGCATTTGTCATCGTATTCATTTATGTTCTCACAGAACGTCACGGCTCTTGTTCACAGTTATTTGAAGATATTCGAGAAGATGGCATTTTGGCAACTGTGTATCTGATGTACAACAAACCGTTTGATTTACGAATTTGGTCAGTAATTTTAGGATTTGCTGCATTTCAGCTTGGATTAATGTGGGTGGTACCTGGAAAACCTTACAGGGGACCGGTCACCCCAAAAGGTAACGTTCCTACGTACACAGCAAACGGCTTTCAAGTTTACCTAATTACGATGGTAGCCTATCTTGCCGGATCTGGGTTAGGTTTGTATAACCTGACATTTTTATACGATAACATAGCTAAGCTAATCGCGTGCCTAAATTTATTTGCGATAAGTTTTTGTGTATTTCTTTATTTCAAAGGAATTTGCCGACCGTCGTCTACCGACAGCGGAACTACCGGAAATCCAATTTTTGACTTTTACTGGGGGACCGAATTGTACCCGACATTTTTCGGGGGTACAAGCATTAAGCATTGGACCAATTGTAGATTGGGTATGATGTTTTGGCCGCTGTATATTGTTTCGTGCGTCGCTAAGCAGCATCAAGTCTTTGGATATATATCGTATTCAATGTACGTAAACGCTGGTTTACAATTAATTTATTTGTCAAAATTTTTCTGGTGGGAGTCAAGTTACTTAGCAACGATTGATATTATGCACGACAGAGCAGGATTTTATATTATTTGGGGCATTTTAGTATGGCTTCCGGCAACCTACACGTCCCATACGACGTACCTTGTGCTTGAACCGGAAGGTTTAAGCTTAATCCCGGCTCTGGCGTTCGCATTAGCTGGAACAGCTTGTATCTTAATCAACTGGGACGTCGATGATCAAAGGTGTGAATTTAGAGCCAAACAGGGACGGTTGAAAATTTGGGGCGCAGATCCGTTTTTTATCGAAGCAAAATATCGAACCGACCTTGGCGAAGTGAAAACCAGCTTGCTGCTCGGAAGCGGATACTGGGGCTGGTGTCGGCATTTTAATTATCTGACAGAATTGGGCGCTGCTGCTTGTTGGACGTTGCCTGTTGCCTCACGTGTTTTGTCGCCATATTTCTATCTTCCTTATTTGGTTATTTTACTTGTCGATAGGGCTGTAAGAGATGACGCCAGATGCCGGAGTAAATATGGAAAATATTGGGATCGATATTGTAAGCATGTGCCGTATTTGTTGATTCCGAATATTTGGTAAAAGTTCACCGTTTTGGTTTGTACAGTAACACGTAAGTAGTTTCATGTTTTAAATTTGAAATAAAAATGTAAATTTCTTTTTTGTTTTAAATTTCGTAACAGAAAATGTTTGTCCATTTTTATTTTAAATTTAAAACAAGTTTTGTTTTATTTTTATTTTAGATTTTATAACAAGAATGCAATTCGATTTTTGTTATGAATTTAAAACAGGAATGTATTAATTTCTTTTTGTTTTAAATTTCATAACAGAAAATGTTTGTCCATTTTTGTTTTAAATTTAAAACACAAATTTAATTTCATTTTTATTTTAGATTTTATAACAAGAATGCAATTCGATTTTTGTTATGAATTTAAAACGGGAATGTATTAATTTATATTTGTTTTAAATTTCATAACAGAAAATGTTTGTCCATTTTTGTTTTAAATTTAAAACAAATTTTATTTAATTCTTGTTTTAGTTTTTATAACAAGAATGCAATTCGATTTTTGTTATAAATTTAAAACAGGAATGCAATTTAATATTTCTTTAAAGTTAAAATGTGACTCAATTTAAATGTTGGTCAGGTTTTACTTTAACTGCAAAACAAACGTCACTTGAATGTGTTTAATTTTGTAATGTTTCATGCAAAATATATTTGCGCTTAAGTTGAATAAAGTAAATTTATAATAATAATTCTTCGTTAAAAGATATTGTTTGTAAATATTTATCTCACCACAGCGAAATCAACTTATAATTCCGTTGCGAGCAGTATCCAATCAATTTTCAACGACAGTTCGCTCGTCTGATGTTTAATGTTTAGCGTAATTTTTACCGTTTCGTACTGTTTGATTGGCTAAAATTTAGCAAACACTTCACCATGTCGTATCTCGTGCACCCATACCTTTAACATCTGGGGTATCTATCCTACCCATTGACCCTTCACTAAATTTAAAATTGGGTAATTTTAGCAGTCTACTTAATATTTTTTCAATACTAAAATTTGTTCTGTCATTGCTCGCTGAACGTATATACACAATGACAATCGCAAAGTATTCGACAGGGAAAATCTGCACCATTTCTTAATTTTCAAGGTCCGCTGACCATTTGGGATCCATGGGATAAAGGAATGTAGGTATGCCCCATTAACTCTATGCCACGCTCGAATGCCTAAACCAATCACTCCCAAAACAGTAGTTTCTCCGGTTCAATAGACCACATCATTGAGTAGAGACGGTTGAAACCGGCTTGAACTCTTTCTCGCTCTCGTCCACCGTTTTTGCCATCCATTTACTCCTGGCCACCCAGCCGTAGATCCAAATCGTGACCCGCTTCTTTCAGTAGCACCATTCCTTCCAACCACCGAAAGCCGTAATCGTCTGCAGTTTGCACTCCCGTTTACAGTATCATGTTGCCTATTGTATTCGCGTTGCCTTCGACTGCGACACGGTACACAACAAAAACAACAACAAAACCAATACAAACATCGCGTTTGATCGAGACCAATCACAAAGCCAAGATATATAAAAAATACTATACCATGTCGAAAATAAAGCAAAAAATTAGCAAACATTTCAAAACAATTGTAACTATTGTTTTTGTAGTATTCGACTGCAGTTGCGTCGACCGTTTTGCATATGCAATTTGGCAATCCAAGCAGTACATGTGTTGCAATCATGCTAAATGTGCAATTAAACGCTTGATGGTAGGATGCGGTTGGCGTTGTTGTTGAAGGATTATTATTATTATTATTATTATCGAACTGGAAACATCGGTTGATCCGTTTAGCAGAAGCGAATCCCAGATCGTTGGAGCGTCTGGGTTTTGTCGCCCGAACGCTGCCAGAGAAGGTGCTCGCTTGAAATTTGGATTGTGGCGGCGATGTTGGTTTTTGCTTTGATCTTTGCTCGATTGCATTCGGTATGGCTTTTGACATATCCGCCATTAAATCTGAATGCTGCTTTGATCTTTCAGCCATAGAAACTGGATTTTGTTTTGATCTTTCCGCCATTGAACGTATGGTTTCGTTTGAGTTTTCCGACGTTGAGTCTGACGGCTGCTTTGATTTTTCAGCCGTTGAATCCCGATTTTGCTTTGATCTTTCCGCCGTCGTTTGGAAATCAACTGTTGTCGCAATCGGACCACTTGAAGCGGCGCTGTTTGAAGTTAAATCACACGTAGTACTCGGTGCATAATCATCGTAGCTAACGTCATGTGCAACTGCAGTGTTGCTACTTGCGCATGTCAAATTAACGCAATCCTCACCGGTAAATCCAGACTCGGCGGACGTTGAAAACGCAACTCCAGTCACTAAACTCAGTCGCGATTTACTCCGAGCTAACGCTGCGGCACCGACTTGTCGAAGCCGGGCTACAGTGCCAGCTTGGAGTAAAAGGATTACGACTGTTGGGACTAGACAACTAGTTGCAACGTCAAATAATAACAAAATGTCATGTGCTTTTCGACCATATTGAAGCATATTTATTGTACACACTTGACGCAGTAAAAATTCGTCAAAAACAACATCTTTAACGATGACTAACCACACATTGCACAAAACTGCAGTTGCAATTATTGCAATAATTGCAATTTTGCACGCAATTGGTGAACACGCGAGCAAATGAGGCGACGGATAGCTGCCGATCAGTGCCGGATGGGATGAGACAGGCTTTGACGCTAGGCTTTTGCCTAAGTTCACCACAGATAACGCGACGCAAGTCCAAATTGCACAAAATTGAGCAGACGACAGGGTGTAGCTAAGTAATTTACACGCTAAGCTTGATGTATTCATTAGATTGAATCCAAAAAAGTGTTCTAGCCAACTCAAGCCTAATGCAATTAGATACGCAGCGTTCGAAGCTAAAAGACAATTTAGAAATTTGACGGTAGCGTGATCGTAACGAACATAACTTGATCGGCGTGGTATAGCACCTTTTTGAAGGAAATATTTACCGGCTCCTAAGCCAATTAGGCCAAAACAACATATCGTAGGGACTACAATGTCTTGTATGGTTTGGCCAACAAGGCGAAACCAGTCATATTCTACTAATCCTGTTGGATGTGTTGCGAATATTTTAATCGTTTGTTGTTGTTGTTGATTTCTTTGCGTTGAAGAATGCAGTTCAATGGTTGTTGCAATTTGTGTTGCATTCAGTAGTGCAGTTGGAAAAGATGTTGTTGTCATTTGATGATAGTAAATTGCTCAGATTAAGGTACGAAATATAAATAATTACTAAAACGGATTTATATAACAAATCTGCTAATGGCTGAATAATGTTTCATATTCGAATTCATCCAGTTTATAACCAATTATGCACGTACAATACATAGAACAGGGCCGTAACAGTAGTATAAGCATGTTCCTAAGCCACAGCCTAAGCCTAAGTATAAGCATAAGCATAAGCATAAGCCTAAGCCTAAACCTAAACCTAAGCCTAAGCATAACCCTAGGTGTAAAGCCTAAACCTAAGACTAAACCTAAGCCTAAGCCTACTAGCCTTAGCCTAAGCCCTAAGCCTAAGCCTAAGCATAAGGCTAAGCCTAAGCCTAAGCCTACTAGCCTTAGCCTAAGCCGTAAGCCTAAGCCTAAGCATAAGGCTAAGCCTAAGCCTAAGCCTAAGCATAAGCCTAAGCAAAAAAGTTTAGTCCATAGCTTCTTACTCTGTCGCAGTCCTGCGGAGCAACTCAATGACAAGTTGCACACTTCCGACTACTTACGTGAATTCTGGTTTTATTTGTTGCCAGTTTGATTTCAGGTTTCAGGCGATGAAAGTATTCTCAGAAACAGGTTCATAGCCAGCTCAACATGCTAGAGGGTGGGCAAAAATTCACACAGAGCCACGCGAGTCTTACACATATTTTTCACAAGTGGTATTGGCAAATTTTCTATAGCTCCATGTGAAATATTTCGGGAGTGGCGCTGTCAGCGCTCATGTCCGCATTTTAGCTTAGGTCTGCTCAAAAAACAACATTGCTACGATATTGCATATAAGAAATAGCCCATATAAAGATCAGGGGCGAAGCGTTTTGCTGTGGGACCAGAATAGAGTAAGCTTAAGCTTTAGACTATTTTTTTGCTTGGCATAGGCTTAGGCTTAGGCTTAAGCTTAGGAATATGCTCATTCGTACGCTTTTAGGCTTAGGCTTAGGCTTAGGCTTAGGAATATGCTTGCAATACTGTTCCGCCCCTGTTTGTTAATACATTGGCCGAAGAAATAGTGATTAATAAATAATAATACATTTATCGCAAAATAAAACTACTGTCAAGAAAGTATTGTGAAATATGAATGTTATAGAAACCTTTTAATATCATTAAAGCAAGAGATTGATTAAAATGTGGAAACCTATCAGGAGCATTTTATTTGCTATCAATATTTCTTTCGTCATTACAGGAGTGCAGTCAGGGATACAATATTACCGGAGGGTATGAATGTAATAGTGTAAGTTTTTTACGAGGGAGTGGAAAAATATTTCTGACCTCCTGTATGATTATTTTAAAGCTTGTGAAAAGTGCTTTTTTGTCTCCTCAGAAATTTCGTAGCAAAGGGTGGTTGAATTTCGATTTTAAGATTAGGCTTTTAATCGATGGAATGTAGGGTGTCAGGGTTTTAAGCCCTATTCATATGTGCAACTTTTTGCTGCGAAAACTTGCATCTGTAAATTGAACGCATAAATTGCATTTTTTCATCACTCAATGAGAAAGCGGCTGCAATAAAAATTCAGTAGCCTGCATGGTTAGTCACAAAAGTAAACTAAATTCGAAGCTACGATTTTTAATAACGTGTTTGAAGCTGCAAGTTTTTCGAACGGGATTTTACACAAAACTTGCAAGTATAAGTTGCAGCTGCAAGATCTGGCAGCAAAAACTTACACGTGTGAATATAGCGCTTAAAGCTTTGTACCAGAATCAGCCAATAAAATGGCATCGTAACCGTAGATTAAGCGTAGTTCTAAACCTAAGCCTAAGCTTAAGCGTTGCAAAAACGAGTTCCTAAGCCTACGCCTAAGTCTAAGCAAAAAATGTAATCTAGAATGTAAAGCTACTTTTTTATAGACCCACCAGAAACCTGGACGCCCCTTAAAGTAGCATGAGCCAATATGGCCGGTAGCTTTTAATTACGAAACCTTTACACAAATTTATTACCAAAGGCATTGCGCAGGTTGAAATACTGAACAATAAGATATCACATCAAAGCTTCTGGAGCGGTTTTAAAATCAATTGTAGCAACCGTCACCGAAATTTACTGAATCTTTGAGTTTAAAAATGAATTTTTCTCGCTTGTTCGCAAGAAACTAATGAAGTTTATATAGCGGTCTTAAAATCAAGTCTTAGCTACGCGTCTGCACACTATTAGGCTTGTGACACTAAGCTGTAACTTTAGGCCAAAAATAAAATTTTAGTGGGCCTTTTGTTTGAAAACCAGATTACATTTTGCCTAAAATCAACGCACGCCTGATTTAATTCGCAAATGAGCAGTTTGTACTCGAATAGAAGTTGATGAATAAAACGAACAGCGCTCGCGGTAGAAGTTCAAAAATCAGTACCAGTACCAGCTGGTATATAGGTCCTAGAAATTTTGGAAAATACAAGTTAAGCGGCCCATGCTACTTTTATACTGTAAAAAATGGTGAGTGAAAGTGACTTTCTCCGAAATAGACTTTTCCTGACTACACAGACTGGGTCAAAATTCGACTCCGCCAGAGTCAAATTGAGCCGAATTTCATTCAGAAAGAGTCGAATTTTGATTCAGTTTGTGTACTAGTCAGTAAAAGCATATTTCGGATAGAGTCAATTTAACTCGCCATTTTTTGCAGTGGAGGGGAGTACCGTTGTACACCGGACTGCAATATATGGAGTAAACGTTTGGCTTTTATTAGACAATTTTTTGCATAGACTTATGTTTAACTTTGTAATTACTGCAAAAAATTGTGAGTCAATTTGACTGTCTCCGAAATAGGCTCTACGGGACTACACAAACAATAAGAGTCAGTAAGAGGATAGAGTCCCTGAACCCTTATTAGAGTCCATAAATGACAATTAATCCTAATTATAGCGCATAAATGATTCCAGGACTAAATAAAGTTGAGTTCGAAACTTAAAGCGTACTTAAGTTTTGAAAATAACAATCCAAAGTATAACCATGCATTATCGCTCAAACTTTTGATTCAAGGCAAAAAATGTCTAATGCAACAGATAGTTGCAATACCGGATATATATCAGTAACGAAGGACGGCGGAGGGCGGGTTAAAAATAAATAACAGTCCGTAACCGAATAACGAGGGGGCACCCTCTGGATAGGCCAAATAAATATCAGTCCCCCCATCTTATTCAGGTCACTACAGTAGTTCCGAAAAGCCTGTTTCGGAGAGATTCAATTTGACTCACCATTTTTTGCAGTGTACCGTTTACGGTGATGTTTAGGCTTGCCTTTGAAATATGATGAGGCTATATAATGTTACTCCCGTTTAGCATTTGGCAGGTTTGGCAATATGTTTTCAAACGAGCGAACTACAGATACCACATACATGCAATTAATATTTTATGAGTTTTTGAAATCTGCCGTGTTTTTTTACAAAGTTTACGCAATCTATTACCGGTGCCAGAGCCTAAACCATTCAATGATATACAAAGTTGAAAATACGGTTTTAGGTTTTAAACGTATATTTCGTTAAAACCGCGAGCATAGGACTATAGAAGTTCCAATTTACGTTTTGAACATTGTAATATTTAAATTGAGCGTAAACCATCCTAACTCGTGTATTTACATTTCTGGGCCCAGTAAAAATTAGAGGCGGAACGTTTTTGTGTGGGATTGCAATAGAGTAAGCTTAAACTTTAGACTATTTTTTGGCTTGGTTTAGGTTTAGGCTCAGGCTTAGGAATATGCTCATTCTTACGCTTAGGTTTAGAAATAAGCTAATACTGTTCCACCCCTATATATTTACCCATTTCTGTATCATTAAACTTTGCAGGTACACAAACCGTTACGCCCTGCATGTATGACACACAGCTCCGAATAAACGTGCTCGCTTACTTTCCCTCAAACTGTTACGCACATAGGACAATGTGCAATAGACAATACTGTCCAATCTATGACGTTGACAACCCCTTTATTGGAAAGTACAAAGTGCCCATACAAAGTTGGGGGGGCTAAATATATACATGGTCAATGGAAGCACCCCCCAACCCCGCCATTGGGGCCCGCCTACCCTTGGGGGGCCAGATGGTGGAAAAGCAGAGTCGGTGTAGATTACCTTTACATTTAGTATTTACCCCTTAGGTTGCATATCTTAGGTATCGGTGAAAGTTTTCACTAAAATAACGCATGTGCCTGGAATCATACAAGAATATGGGTACAGCTGTGAAATGATTTATTGGAGCCCCTCGGACCAGTTAGAGGGGATCCCGACTATCCTAACGCCGGTCTTGTATATAAAGCCCAAAAAGTGTCTATTTTTTATATGCCCCCCCCTATTATGCAGTTAGTTTTGTGACAGCGATGCTGCGATAATGATCTTGGATCATATGTCAGTATTTGAAAATTATACATTTTGCGTTGTTTTCGATGTGAGTTCGCGTTAATAATTCATCATTATGCCATTAGTAGCAAATTCTTCCAGAAAATTAAATTAAAAAAATCAAAAGAAAATCTTAAAAAATTTTGTTTTTATAAAATTAAAAAAATTAATTTTATAAAAACATTTTATTTAAAATAAAATATATTTTTACTTGGTATACACTTTAGACCCCAAGTTTTTGTGACGTGCATAGCAAAAAATGGCGAGTCAAATTGACTTTCTCCGAAATAGGCTGTACGGGACTACACAATAAACTGAGTCAAATTCGACTCCGTCAGAGTCAAACGTGTGACTTAGTGAGTCGAATTTGACTCTAGCACAGTTGAATTTGAATCAATTTGTGTAGTTCCGTAGAGCTTATTTCGGAGAGTGTCAATTTGACTTGCCATTTCCTGCAGTGTACATCATTCGCCAGTCCCAATTGTTTTCAGTAAAACATTCAAAAAACACCAAATATTTATATAAAACAAATACATCAGAAAAAGAAATAATTTATTTATTATTATTATATTTAATTAGTCTTAATTATTAATATTTTGTATCATTTTTGTTCAGTAAGTTGTGCAATTAATAGGCGTAAATTGTACGAATTCACTAAAAAGTTTTCTCTTAAATATCAACCGCATAGTGTACACCAGTTATATGTGAGTTGCAGTTTAGGTCTTATATTCTCAAAGACTTACACATCGGCCCATGTATAGAACGGGGCCGGAACAGTCGTATAAACATATTCCTAAGCCTATGCTAAGCCTAAGCCTAAGCGTATGGATAAGCCTCTTCCTAAGCCTAAGCCTAAGCAAAAAATTAGTCTAAAGCTTAAACTATACTCTATTATAGCCCCTCTGGAGAACGATCCGTCCCTGTTTTATACATGGGCCTACACGTCTTAGGGTAGTACTGTACATTTGAGATGACGTCCGTCGCCGCTTGGAGCCGTCCGTCACTGTCCGGCACCCTACCGCAGCGTTTATTATGTTGACGCATGGCACATTATTTGTTATTTTCGACGTCCGGCGCCGCACGGCAAGTAGGCAAGTACAGCGTCACCCTTATTCATCTTACATACGCATCTCCTGCCACTAATACCTTCTCTTCATGAACGAATACACGGGTTCATTTCGGGACAGTATTAAACTTCGAGTAATATATTTCGAGCGAATATACGCCGCAAAAAATAGTGAGTCCAATTGACTCTCTCCGAAATAGGCTTTTCCTGACTACACAAACTGAGTCAAATTCGACTTCACCAATGTCAAATTAGATCCACTATGTCGCACGTTTGACTCTGGCGGAGTCGAATTTGACTTAGTTTGTGCAGTCAGGATAAGCCTTTTTAAGCCAAAAACGTTGAATGTATTTAGATTTTATTACCCGTTCAGAGGGTTTCGGGCACGGATGGCTATATGCAAATATATACATCCTTCCACAAACTACTCATTATGGTACTTGTTTACGTTTAACCCCCCACAAAAAATAGTTTCCATTCTATTTATACAGTAGTGTGCTGTGGGCATTGTTTATCTCCAAACAGGGGGAAAGGGCTATCGCCCTCTCTGAGCAATTCGCAATTTTAAGGGACTCTAAGCAGGATGGAGGCTATTGCCTCTGAACCTCCCTACACTATTAACACTTCATTTTATGTTAGAACCCTTCAAATTTCTAATAAAGCACTTTTGATACTCCGTTTTCGACGTCCGCATCACCCACCCTACACAGGATTCTCTTAAATTTACGTGTGTGCGCAGGGAGCGACAGCTCCATAATATGATAGTAAAACGTTCCATGCCACATTACTTTGTAAATATGGGGGGGCTTTTTCAAATTTTTCAAATTTAGACTAATATGGGCAGAGGAAATCCAAAAAATTCGAACCGGGGGTGCAGGTTGACAAAGGTTATGAAACGCAAAAAACATAAAAATTGTAAGCATATTCCTAAACGTAAACTTCAGTGTAACGATAAACCTACTTCACAGTGGCCCGCCTTGTAGATGTCTATGACAAAATATGCCTAATTAAAGCAAATATTTCACATACAACTTCACAAAATATAACCACAGCTAAATATAGATTGGCTTATTAAAGGCCGCAAAATTGAATATTTTGCCCTGAAGCAAGCGAGTTCAGATTGAGAAAAAGTTCACTAAACTTATTTATCACAAGCTGTTTATAATAATAAATGCGTCTCTGTGATCGAATCTTCACAAACTACTTATTTAAATCTGTTCAAAGCGAAATTGGTTTCTTTTGTGTATTCAAGTTTGAAGTTCAATTATAATTTCTCGCGTACAACAAATACGATGTCGAACGCGAGTCAAACGCGTTCAAGCTTTCCATTTTAGGCTTAGGCTTCGGCTTAGTCTTATAGGCTTACATGGGATAAACTGTGGGCCAGATTCGCGTTTTATGTTTGGGGGACTTTTTGTGGGAGGGGACCGAAAACTTGCAATGATATTGGAACATATATATTATATATATTATATATTATATATATAATATATATGTATAATATATAATATATAATATATTATATATAATATATGATATATTATATATATTCCGAATTTAAATTTAACCACGAAGTTGCCAACGTTCTGCGTTTATTTTTAGAGTTAAAGTCTTATTTCTCTCATATTTGTTGACCATTGGGTAAAGTCTTAAATTTGAAGAAAAAACAGAAACAATGGTGCCAGCGTGGTAAACAGTACTCTTGCCCAAACCCCAAATATATATGACCAGAAGAAATATAGATATATATCAATATATACATGTGATATAAACATGAGCATGTACACGTGGGCGTAGCCAGGGGGGATCGGGGTCAACCCCTCATGTTTGTGATCTTTTTCCAGGGTTTTAGGAATTTTATTCAGATGGTGACGCAAGATATCCCCTTCGAAATTTTTATAGAACGTTAAATTGGCGCGTGCCAACAAAGGTGTATCCTGGGCGGGTTCCGGTGTCACCACTCCTTCTTCAAGATTTTTGGTCAGGAGTTTATATGGACACGGTATCAGTTTGCAACACAAGCCTTCACCCTTCGAGATGTTTATAGAACGTAACCCCTCTTTTCCAAAATTGCGGCTACGCGCATGGGGGCCAGCACAACGAAAAACGACTAAAATATTAGTTCTTACGATAGAATTGGCGAATCGTTAACAATGGTTTAAGCAAAATCAGGACCTTATCTAAAGGTAGCGAACACGGAGCGGTAGGCGGTTCGACTGCCCCCACTCTTGTTATGTCCATATATATACATATATATGTATATATATGTATGTATATATACATATATAAATGTATATATGTATATGTATATGCATGATCCTATCTTATGTATAAATATGTCCATACAGCATAAAACCAATCATGAAATATACGGTTTGAAACAGTGGGACGTTTTGCAAATATCTTGATTATCCTTTTGGGACGGCAGTTTAGAATTCCTCGCACCGAATTGGGTTCACAATAAACTTTTTGCAGTTTTTGTTTCTGTTGGCGTACAACGAATGGCCGAGAATATTAATATTGCAAACAAGGCGGAATGCGAAATGTATAACCAACCATAAATCAAGCGGTTATGGCACATTTTTGGGGGAAAAAAGCGAGTGGTTCGAGGCTTTAGTTTTGTTGCGCACATACACTATGCTTGTGCATAGAATTATTAATGGAAGATATAAGGTCGGCTTAATGTGAGTGATTTGGATTCTAAAAGCGAGTAGTATATGTACAGAACAGGCTTAGAAATAAACACATGCCGTACACGCTTTAGTGCCTTAGTGTATGGTTCCTAGTTTTCTAAACTTGTTTTCGAATTAGCTTCACTTGGCCAATGTTTTATAAACATATCGCTAAACGTAAGCGAACAGAGAAGTCTATACCTTAGCGTAACCCTAAGCCAACAAAAATCTGTCTACAGCTTTAAGCTCAACTCTGTTGCAGTCCCGCAAAAAAGCGCTCCGCTCCTGATCTTTATATAGGCCGCTTGTTTGAAAACTCGTTGTCAATAAAATGAAAATTAATAGACATTGCTTCTTACTATAAACCGCAGTGGGAACAGCGGTTCAAATGAAAACGTTGGTATCGTATAAATTCTGAATGTTTTCGTTCAAAATTTTTAAAATACACTGTGGCAAAAATTCGGTTGACTCAATTTATTATCAGCTCAGGGTCCGTTGTCATGTAATAAACAAAGGTAAAGAATGGCACGGAGGACATTGTGTCTTGGCAGCCATCCGGTTTCACAGGCCATTCGTGAATCGGTCTTCCGATCCGGTCACCAAGAAAAACTGGTTCGACCGTGTCGCATCGGCCAGATCGCCGTCGACAATCTTATACATATATATCAGGGTGTAAACGAATAGTAAAAATTGCGGAAACGGAAACAGATATTGCAGTATAAAAGTTTCAAAAATGTTTTATTTTTCTGCCAATAAAATTGAGGCGCGCAAATATCCACCAGTTTCTTAAAATTTAAAAAACAATGGCGGATGCATTTAAATTTTTAGGATTTAGCATGAATTTGGTGATTTTTATTTCATTTCGAGCATTACAGCATATCTACAATAAAAAAATTGCGGAGATATAAACGTGATATTGATAACTAATTATCAGCTTACAAATGACAAAATTTGCGTTATTTCCATAACGGAAACGGAAACAGATTTGCGGTTCCCACCGTGAATATATATGTAGTGCATAAACGAAGGAATACGCACCCAGACGGTAAAGAAACGCAAGCTAATGTAGCGGGTATATTTAGCCAATATATGGCACATTTTGCGTATTTAAAAAAACAACAAACAAATATGAAAACAACCGCTAATGAATCTTAGAAAGTCGGCTTTTTACTAAAAAAATAAAAAAATGAACGTTTCGACTAAAAAAGAAAATCAGTAATGACATAGCTAGCGAACGAAATTGGTTTATGGTTTCAAGGGCGCATCCATACCGCCCAATCCGTATTCATTACTGTCAGGTAAACACATAAGTCTTATTGAAGCATCGTTTATTGCCAAGTCTGTCCCTAAGAACCAATTGGTTTATCAGTGCCGGCGCCCATCAATCTAAATTTATCAGTACGCCTTTGTGATATAAACTGTTATTTTTGACCGGAAATTTGGAAATTTTGCGTGCCAGACGGGAGTGATTTTGCTGATTGTTTTAAAAAACAGCAGTAATTCTAAATTGCAAAATTATCACGCGTATGCGTAGTACAAAATATCCATCAGGTACGATAGCATTCAAATCTGAGCTCGACATTATATCTGAGGTGAAATAGAAAATATTCATGTGACAAATTATTAATTGGCAGACCCTCGAGCAGATCGTGCCCCACGAATCTAAAATTAAATGTCCGTATTCTCAAATGCGTATGCTGTAGTGACCCCAATAAGAGGGGAGGACTGATATTTATTTGGCGTCTTCAGAGGGTACCCCCTTGTTATTCGGTTACGAACTGTTATTTATTTTTAACCCACGCTCCGCCGCCCTTTGTTACTGATATATATCCGGTACTGCAATTATCCGTTGAATCAAACGTTTATTTGTCTTGTGGCAGTAGCTTGAGCGATAATACAAGATTATACTTAGGAATGCACCTTCAAAATTTTACGTACGCTTTAAAGTTTCGAACTCAAACTATTTGCTCCTTGAGTCATTTATGCGCTACAATTACAATTAATTGACATTTATGGACTCTAATTAGGGCTTAGGGGTCTTTAGAGATACGGACTCCTATTGATTCGGAGTCAAAATGGGGACCACTTCCCTTATTACCCCCCTCTTATTCGGGTCAATACAGTACGAAGCATGACACTATGTATCCGGCAACAAAAATGATCAACTTATAGTTTAATTTAGGGTTATTGCATGTGACAACGACCCCCCTCAAAACCAGGGTGGGTCAGCCAAAAACGCAACGCCCGGTGGTACATTATGCATCATGCGGAGCCAAAAGACTTGCACACTCTTATATCTTGCACTGTTGGTGTGACCGATTACTATCACAGCCCCAAACGAACTGTACGTCAATTTTGACATTTTCTTTTTAAAAATTCAAAACCATTTCAAATAAAATTTTAAATTTAGTTTTCAATCATCATATCATTCGATCTTTATTCCATTTTAAAACCAATCAAATGCTGAAACCAGAGAAAAAGCGAGACGAAATTATCAAAGTAAACAAACTTATTTTGCCAAAAACGCTGACTTTTTTCAAAAATAAATGCGCTTGAAAACTGTGGCGTAGAATTTCGGTTTTGAAATTGTGAAAAGCGTTCTTCAATTTCTAAACGAAGTGACGTTGAAATCTCCCACGGGAGTGTATCGGTTACTACTCTACAGTTGCGGAACCCGCAAACACGACCTGGTATGGCAGGTTGGCCAACATATGAGGCAGATATAACTATTCCAAACTTATAATTCATTTAATTCTGAAAGAATAGATGTTTGTGTCCAGGTTAAATACATATAATGGCCTATTTAGCAGCTGGAAAACTTAGGTTTAGGCTTAGAATTCGGCTTATTAATAGGCTTTAGGTTAAGGGCATAAGGTTAAGGCGTATGTATATGTGTAGACTTAATAGACAGTCGCCGAACCAGGACCGATTTTGTACTAAAAAGGGATAGCTCAACTCTTATCCCCCCTCGCCGCAGTTGCTGCTATGACCAGTTTAGTATTTGTTTTAGAAATTTGAAAACAAAAATAACCCAATTATTTTCAGGTTTGCATCGACTGGATCCAAACCTGTTAAGCAATGTACAATCGCTTTGAAGCCAATGAAAGGCAGTCTGTAACATTTTTACCGTTTCAAATATTCAGTGTTTGGCTATAATTAATATTACTTACACAATTAGAAATGACGTTCTAAACCAGTTAAGAAATAAATAATTTCAAACGGGTATAAAAGTTGAAAATCGATTAAACATTCAACTGATTTCAGTTAAGATTTGCAGCTTACAAGCGTGACTAAAAGATAATTCGCCAGTCCCTGTTTTGAATCCACGCTGCAAAACGATGGTGAGTCAAATTGACTCTCTCCGAAATATCCTATTCGGAACTACACAAAATGAGTCAAAATAACACTCCGCCAGAGTCAAATTCGATTCACTGAGTTGCACGTTTTACGCTGGTGAACTCGCATTTGACTCAGTTAGCGTAGTTCCGTAGAGCCTATTTCGGAGAGAGTCAATTTGACTCACCATTTTTTGCAGTGCATATCCACAATTATAATATGCGAAAACTTGTTCAAAATATTGAACCTCTGAACGTTCATTTTATATAAATACTCAACTTGCGTTGAATTCAACTACAGCTCCACACGATACACTTCTGCGGTGGCTTAAAATCCATATCCGTTGCTGTTTAGCCAGCATGGTACGACCGGTTGCTTACATCCGGCTCCGCAGAAAATCAACATCCGGTTCCGGCAGAAAATTGACCTCTGGCTCCGGCGAAAAATCGACCTCTGTCTCCGGCGCAAAATCAACCTCCGGCCCCGGCAGAAAATCGACCTCCGGCAGAAAATCAACCCCCGGCTCCGGCAGAAAATCAACCTCCGGCCCTAGCAGGAAATCGAACTCTGGCAGAAAATCAAGTTCGGGGCTGCAGTATTTTTCACCTCCGCTTGCACCCTATAAGCCGCCTTTAACTGCGGAACCAAATAAAAGCGTGAGAAACCAAGAAACGTTTCAACATCGAAGACAATTGAGAGATGCGGTTGTACAGTTTTTGCTGTGCGTCTGTCGCTGTTATAGAGCTGCCACTGATACGCCCGTCTATACGGACTTGTGATGATATGGGAAAAGCGGAAAAAGTTCACACGGACGAATATATAATTCAATTTTTTCTGCAGCGGTTGCGCTATATATCGCAGAATATGAACCATAATGAAGCTAAAGCGCCTAGCCATACGGTGGCACGTAGGGGTGAACTTGGCTTAGGCTGAAATATTTCGACGTCCCATTTGAAATTGTATATACACTTTGAGATAGTAATATTACAAACAAAATCTTCTCTAAAAATAATCAGGGTACAATCGGACGGTAGGCCTCCGCTCCTGTAGAAAATAGACCTTCATATCCGACATTGACATAATTTTAGCAAGTCAACGAAATCCATTATATGCCCCTCCTGAACGTTTTCAGCTCCTCACCAAGCATGGTGAGATTTGTTGATCTCCTGTTTGATATCACCTCCTGTGGTAACTTGCAAAACATGGGTCCCATCAAATAATTCAGATGACCTGGGATCAATGTTCCACATCATTGTTTCCGTTTCCACTGAATGCAGTTTTAGCTGGAATTCTAACTTAAGGTTTCTAGGTTAAAAGACGGAAAAAATAGCTACGTACTTATACTCAAATCGTCAACTTACACAAATACTTGATATTTTAAACAAAACCACATTTCTGGCAATTTTGAGCTTGTGCGAACAGAAAGACACCAAAGTTTTGCTTTATATTATACTAGTCTGCCAGCTTTGCGCAATGCGCAAACTTAGCAGCGAAAGCACAAAAATTTCCTTGCAAATTTTCTTTTCATAAAACAAAGAACAATCAATCACGTGCATTTTCTAAACAAATTTTGTAAACAAAGTAATGCTGGAAATTTGCCCAAAAAACGTATGTGGGGCGTTCCAGCTTTAATATATTGATATGAAGGCAAGTACCTTGAGTCGGTCAATAATCTCAGTTTAGATTTTGTGTGATCTCAATTTTGGTTTGTGACTTTAAGTGTTCACTTTAAGTACGCTTTTAGAAACGATAAAATGGTTAATTATTTATATAATTGTATAGAAAATACTTAACCCTTTCTCACATGAATATTTTCTATTTCCCCTGAGACCTACTTTTATGCTAGGATTCGAACTCCTGTGACTGGAGTGGGAGGCATATACCATCACCACTCAGCTATAGGAGCTCGACGCTCGAGCCCGAGGGGGCTCTCACGTCTTATGGTGATTAAGTACTATGTATACGTGTACAATTGTTAAACACTGTGCGATATATACTATTTAACGTATATATACTGCGCTGAGTTGCCTACAGGCAACTCAATGTGAGAAGGGATTAATAAGTATCAAATTATATTTAAGTAAAGGTTTCAGAAACCCAGCCAATGTGCATCTTTGCAGAAATATAAAATATATAGTGACCTAAATAAGAGGGCGGGGAGACTGATATTTATTTGCCCTCTCCATAGGGTATCCTCCGTTATTCGGTTGTTCTACCATTAATTACTGATATGTATCCGGCACCGCAGTTATCCGTTGAATTAAACGTTTATTTGTCTCGTGTCAATAGCTTGAGCGATAATGCAAGGTAATACTTAGGAATGTATATACTTAATATACGGAATGCACAGTGCTGCTTTATAGGTGTAGACTCCATATTCGTGAAAAAGTTATATAATTATTTTGAGCATGGCCCGTGTTACTTTAAGGGGCGTACAGGTTTCTGGTAGGTCCATAAAAGAGTATGTTTAAATTCTAGATTACATTTTTTGCTTAGGCTCTTAGGCTTAGGCTAAGGAGCACATTTTTACAACGCTTAGGCTTTTAGGAATACGCTTAATCTACTGTTACTCCCCTTAAAGTAGCATTGGACTCGCGTATTATGATATAAAAAAGATAAACTTTTCATAAATAATAATTTGATGACCTTTCTGCCTTTATATGGTTCGGAAGTCGAAACCTTGCGCGTAACTAAACGTGACAGGAATAACAAAAACTTAAAATCTCTGCTGCAAACTTTTAGTTGAAAATATTCTAAAATTATAACTTTGGCCAAGAGAATGAGGTGAATCGATAGTAGAAGTACCGGATTCACAGACAACGAAAATGGGCTCCGACATTTGTCGCAAACGAACTGGCTTACACCTTCGCTGGGTGAGAATTTTAACTTCGAATTCTCAAATGTTGAAAGTTGAAATTTTGTGTTGTGTATAAATCTATAAATGGGCCCATGTTAACAACCACAGGGTGCAATCGGAAATCCCCTTCCAGCTTTGGTTCCGGCTGAAAATCGTCCTCCAACTGCGGTTCCGGTTCTGGTAGAGTTTTGGCCGGAGGTTCCGGCAAATTGTGTTTAGGTTTTAATTTGTGATACAATTTTCATGAGAAAATTACCGAGATTGACTAAAAATAAGCCTATAAAATCAAAACGTTCCACTATACTTTACAGATAAAATTGTAAAAATTGACAAAATAAAAAAGCCTAAGTTTAATGGGCAATGCAAATAGCTACATTCTGCAGGAAATATTTAAAAATTAGTACACCGCAAAAAACGGCGAATCAAATGGACTCTCTCCGAAATAGGCTTTGTCTGAATACACAAACTGAGTCAAAATTCGACTTAATTCGACTCTGACGGAGTAGAATTTTGACTCAGATTGTGTAATCAGGAAAAGCCTATTTTGGAGAGAGTCAATTTGACTCACCATTTTTTGCAATATACATATCCGTGTCAACTTTTTTGACAAATAGGAATATACTAGTCTGCCAGTTTTGCGCAATACGCGAAAGTAGCGAAAGCACAAAAATTTCTTACAAATTTTCCATTCATAGAACAATGACGTGTATTTTCTAAGAAATTATTGTAAACAAAGTAATGCTGGAAAGTTGCCCAAAATACGTATGTGGGGCGTTCCAGCTTTAATATATAGATATACAAAGCCATTGACGAAACTATTCAATGCTTGCGACATTTCGTGACACAAGTACGGTCCATTCAAGCTGGGCCCCAAATGCGACAAGTGTTTGATAAATTTTTTTTGACAGTTGTATATTTTCAAGCATAGTTTCATTTTATGTATTTTGCCTAAAATGTCACGCTTTTAGCGACCTTAACTATAAGAAACAGTTTCCGAATATATTATTCGCAGACTACAGAGTTTTTTCAATAACGAATTGAGTTTGAAATGACACTGAATCAAAAATGGAATGGCGGCCCGGCTGGCCGTTATAAGCAGACCGTATAGTCGGTCGCAAACATTTCCTTAGTAACAAAATTTTGTACTATAAAATTCAGCTATAAAAATTTTTCACTAAAATTAATAATTACGTGATAGCATTTCTTGGCGTTAAACGTTGCATGGAACATCTGGCCAATGTTACTTTTAGGGGCGTATCAGTAGATTAACCGTATTCCTAAGCATATGCGTTGTAAAAAATGTAATCCAGAATCTAAACTTAATTTTTTGGACCCAGCAGAAACCTAAACGCAACTAAAAGTAACATGTGCCGTACATCTTATGGATGTCATCATATAACGCTTTTCGGACACGCTTTTGATTACATTTCGCTTTAGATCTTAAGGGCTACAATTTAAAACAGCAAACTGCAAGCCGACCCGACCGTATCTTTCTCGGTCAGTTTCACCTCTGCTATGAATGTAATAACTCCGATATGATTGCGGATCCACCTTCGGCATATCTTTTAACTAAGGAAACCTATTTTGGACTATAGGTAAAAAATTTCTAAAATTTTTGGAATACTTTGGAGATCGTCGTTAAACAAAGTGAACACTGCTTTAATACTTATTGTCGCTTGCTTCCCGATCCGGCAATTTGCTGACCTCCAAATAAGTACTGCCTTTTGATTCAGTAATGAAACTGCTTTATTGCACCAAACTCACTCATCAGTAATTAACACACGAATCCTTTATTTGCTACAAAGCAAACCTGATTTGCCTGTGTATATATATTACTAACTCTAGTGAGATTTACTCAAACACATTATACCTCAATACCAAAAATACAGAAACACTTCGCGTTGTTGGACCTACACGGTCTGCACGACCTCTGTTCGAAGTATTGCCCAAAGTTAAGGAACACGACGGGAATCAAACCTCGGTCCTCTTGCACTCGAGTCAAGCATTCGGATATATGTGCACATCAGGGTGCAACCCGAGGTGAAAGAGATGAAAAATACCGGAGCCGGAGGTCAACAAATTTTGCCGATGCCGGAGGTGACGCGAAATTAGGTAGTAACGATGATGGTTAACTATTCAATTTTAGCTAATATCTGCAATATGTTGTTAATTTGTTTGATTTTACGCTAATTATCTGCGAATTTTCGGTAATTCTTTCCTGAAAATTGGGACAAAAGTAAAACGAAACGCGTTGAAACAGATAAATTTTGCAAAAATTATGCAAAATTTTAATACCGAAATTGCCAGAACCTCCGGCAAAAATTTTACCGCAGACAGAGGCCGATTTTCTGCCGGACCCGGAGGCAGACCTCCGGTGGTTGTACCCTGGTGCACATGTATGGCAATCTATACATTACATACTTACTTACTGTGCACATATACCGACACGCGTTATGTATTTCCTCTATGTTGACTACAAAGGCCTACCTAATAAGCCAATGCCTAAACCGAAACCTATAATACTAAGCCTAAACTTACCAGTCTCTTAAGTCCACTAGTTCCTCTGTTCACCAGTGGGAAACCATTATAATTAACATTAAAGAGTTTACAAACAGCTAACGATGGTTCGATAAGGCTTTGCTTTTATCTTAATGTATGGTGCCACTATGTTGCGAAACAAACAAAAACGCCATAAAGAGTCCTTCTGCAAAGTAAATTTCCCGATCAACAATCATCTTTGCCCAAACAACTACATGATCTGAATATTAAAGCTACAAGCACGCCATAAAGTGGCCAATGTTACATTTAGGTGCAGGAGCGTAACAGTGGATTAAGCGTATTCCAAAGCCTAAGCCTAAACGTGAGCGCAAAATGTAATCTAGAATCTAAACCTATTCTTTTATAGAAAAACCAGAAACCTGGACGCGCCTGTAAGTAACATGGCCAGTAAAGTTGTGTACATCGGCCCGAGCAGAAAATATTAAAATGTTACAAAGTATAGACTAGATATAAACCGTAAAATCATCGTATCAAAGACACTACTTTAGCATGTTATTCTTGCTGTCATGATATTTTCTGTTTCCAAATTGCATAAAACACCCAACTGAAAACAAAAAGGCACTCAAAAAATAATGTAAACATACTGCGCGACACAAAATAAAGTAAAAATTAACAAAGAAAACACTCTTAACTGAGTCGAATTTCATCAAAAACAATACGTTTAGAACTTTAAAATCGTTTCAATAACATTTTTGTTTCTAGCATAAGGCTTGCGCTATACTTTTTTGACGTGCAGCGCGGTCCGTTCCCCGTACGGCGCCACCCCTAAGGCGCCATCCGTCACCGTGCGGTATCGTACGCAAATAACTCACGCGTCGTATGGTGAGAAGACGCCGTATAGGTGACGGACTGCGCCGGACGTCAAACTATAGCGCAACCCGAACTCCAAAATTTGATTTCAAAAGTTACTGATCAATGCAATACTCTGCACTGAATACAATCTTACTATTATATATGGTTACTACTAATACAACCAACAATAATTGCATACTGCTTGGCAAACTTTTTCTTTAACTCAGATTGTACCTAGTGTTGCATACTTTCGACTTAAATATAGCAGCAAGTAGTCTCTGTGAAACTTACGATTCGTGAAACGAAGGAATGTAGCATGAAGTCTTTTGAAATTCCACTTCATAAGCTTTGAGCATTGCTTCATAACGCGCGATGACACCGGCTGCAGATGTACCAACAAGCTAAAATTTTTTTACAATAATTACATTCGATCATAATTCCGTCACATATCTAATGCATCATCCACAATAACTTGCGCACGCTGTATGAAAAATACAGAGTTCATTCTGCATATGACGCTTCAAACAATATTTTTGATATTTCTGAGGTTAAATTATTTGTTGATATGGTGGTATGGAATTGAATTTAATCAATACAGCAACATTTATGGAAACGAACAGTTTAAAAATATATTATATAAATTTTTATTCATCTTCAACTGTTTAAACTGTGATGTTGTTTCAATTTTATCGGTTTTGGAATGCAAATTCCTCTACAATAGCCAGCTACAACTTCTTGTAACCATAAAACAGAATTCATACATAGGTATAGCGTTAATTCAATTCCATAACATGGCCAAATTGTTTATTACGGCTTTGTAGAATTAAAGTTTGATTGATAATGCTTCATACAATAAATTTAGAACCGGCTGCGAATATTCTGGATACTCGCATTGTTATCAATTCAGAAATTGAATTTTGAGAGATAAAGTCTGTATTAATGTGCACCAGTCAGTCATACTAGCAACGGAAAATCGTATCATCAAAAAGTATTCCCAACACATGAGATGGGCGGTCTCGGTCAAAAAAGCGAGACCGAGACACAACCTATCGAGACGGAGACTTTTGATCTCAGTCAATTTTTAACCGTTACCGAAAATAAAAATGAGTTTACTAATAAAAGTTTTGAATATTTTTATCTGTTCTTCATTTACATGTTTATTTCCCCACGCCCATGACTAAGTTGTAGCGTAAACCTAAGCCTAAGCCATCCATATCATACTGTGATAAAATGATCACTTTGGGGAAACTTGAGCCTTCTAGTCAAACAGTTACAGTGTAGAGGGATGCAAACACCCAATTAACTCAGAAAAAAGTGACACCGAGAGCGAAAACCGCCAGATCCCGAGACAGCCCATCCCTGCTCAACACAACCTTACATGAGTAAGGAATTTTCCATTTTCGCTGAGAAGAGGCATCACAGACTTCAGCACTTTTTCCACCAGCGCCCAGAATTCACCTGAAAATAACAAAAACTTCAAATTTTCAATAAATAAAAATGCGAAAAAATAAATTTTTAGCAAATCAAAATAACTTCAAAATGGTTACGACAATATATTAAGCGTCAGCCTGTGCATATTTAGTATTATCTCTGTACTGTAGCAATACCAAACAAGCCTCCAGAAAATTGTTGGTGCGGCTAGAGGATAGCTACAATTTTTAAGCATAGACAGCTACTTAACCGTTACGAATACCCCAAAAACATGACTTTCCCCGATGTCATAAACACAAATGAATAATTTTAAACGAACGCTGAGCGACAGGTTCGGCACAATTATTATTGCATCCGTTATCTTCAACCAACGGACAATCCGTCAGGTCTCCAAATATGAAATCAAATTTGCGACCAGACGTTACACAAGCGTCCATATACGGAAAACAATCGCCAACAACAATCTAAAAAAACAAAGCAACAAACTCAATGACACTAATAATAATAATAATAACAATTATTAATATAAAGTTATAAATTGCAGACACCAAACAATGTTCAGCGAGAAGTAGGCTGCAGGTAAACCTCCCTTTCTGTTCTTTTTAAAGCCAATCGCGCACAGTACTACGCAGAGCAGGCCGCAAAATAACTGGACGGTGCGTTGTCCGGACCGTCTAATTCTAGACTAGACAGCTTGAAGTCTGCACTGAACCGCTCCGGCAGTGGTGGACGGCCGGTCCGAACCGAAACCAAGCAACCGTTCTCAATACTCGGTTAATTGGAAAACAAATTCAAAATGATAGTTTTTATTCGTGGTTTTAGCGCTTCATATGTTACTTGAATACCGCTTTCAGGCGTTTTACAGTTTGTAAAATTTTGTCCTTTAAACCACGGAAACCAGAACACTAAAATTTTAAGCAAAATATTAATTTGTCATCACCTGATAAGGTGTCGGACAAGCCCGGACCCCCTTTGTACTGAGCGTACCAAACCACTGAACCATTATATCGCTAGAGCACTCAACAAATAACAAAACTCAATAGCTTAAAAACCCCCACTTCTATCTAAACCTTTTAAACTGCATACTGGATTTAAAGCCAAAACTTCAAAATATCATCCTTAAACTATAAAAATTACGAAAATTACGAAAAAAAAACAAAATAATAAAGAACTGAATCACTAACCTCATGGGTGACACTTTTCATTGTATCAAGCGAACTTCCACAAGCGCCACGCAAATGTTTCTTGCATACATCGATCACAGTTTTGTCAATCTGAAAATCAACAGCACAGAGTAACATTAAAAGCATTGAAAATCCTTGTTTGCATGTTTATTATGCAAAAAAGTTGTTTATAAAAACATCAAAACGTCAATAATTAATACTTAAAATTTTATTACAGTTTCAACAACCAATGATTGCGCTTGTAGAACGACTCGAAGAAATTACAATTTCAAACTCATAAAGTTCAATTTTTGATTTTATTTTTAAACAACAAAAGATTTAAGAAATTACGGTTATAAATACTTACATCAACAACGGTGATAAATTTTGGTTTTTCGGCAAGCACTGCATTCAATATGCCGCCATCTCCACCGCCAAGGACCAGAACTTCTTTTCCCTAAAACAAAAATCATGTTTTAATCAACAACGATCACAAACGCACTTTCACGTGAACTTAAACGCTCTTGTACAAACACAAACCTACATTACATTACAAGATGGTATAACTATAAAAATACACAAAATTTCAAACTCAAATTTAATTTTTTCTCAGAATTATTTTACCATTCCAAGTCTGAAAAATATTTAAATTGGTATTTCTGTACCGACGTTTGTCTTACCACAGCAATCGCACATAAAAACATTACCATCAGTTCATGGTCGAGCAGCGTGGACCAAAATTTTATTCAATCAACGAAAAGAGCCTTTACCCATATACTTAATGGACACACAGCCGTTACTCAGCGTAAACCGCCCACTCCAGAGCATAAACTATACCCTACATGAAATAATTTCAACCTCGCTCGTATAATCAGTCGAAATCGCCGCAGGCCCCTGCCGAAAATTTTTCAGCCCCACTCCCTGCATACCTGATAATTCTCGACTCCTTTTCGCATAATTGCATGCGTGTAAGTCATGTCATTTTCGGCCAAATCTAAAATGCAATTTACGAATGAACCTGACGTATTATTTAGAAAAAAATGCTAGACTTCGAAATGATGCATTTTTTGCAATGTGTGTCAATAATGCTGTATTTTTCCATCAAATCGCTGGCTATCAGGGTTCCAACCAGAACTAGATTTTGTCGGAAGCGGAATCGGAATCAAATTTTTCTGTCGGAACCGGAATCGGAATTAAGTTTTAGTATTTCTATTGAAAAGTTAATGGTGTATGACTTTTAACATTTGTTGTAGTTTGCCTGTCTCCGTTACTGTTCACTGTTTCAGCAAAAATCGTTTATATAGCGACGGAATACATGTAACAACTCGGAATACTTACTAAGAAAAACCAACAGAATAATTGCAAATAAACGAAACAAAACGAAACAAACAAAATCTAAGTTCCATCATCTTAAAAACTGATAACCAAAAAATCAGAATTCCGGCATCGGAACAGCAGTCAGCCGTAATCAGAATCGAAAGTCAAATTTTGTCGGAATTTTAGCCGGAATCGGAATTCCGATGGAACCCTGCTGGCTATGGTTAGGTTTTTAAGACATGGAAAATGTAAAATATTTATAAGCAATCCAATACGCGACAAATAATGTGTAATCGACCGGAATCGACTAGTCAAAAACATTATCAAACCAGTAAATTTACTGTTCGCACGGCATGAGTAAACAAAATTTCCTAGAAATGTGCCGAATCCTTAGAATAATTGCTTGTAAATCATGTCAAACCTTCGCAAGTCTCTCCTTAATTTAACCGCAACCGCAACCTGTTGAACTGGTGCTCCGGGCCTGACTTACTGATAAAATCATCTAAAATAAGTGTATTTCCATATCGAGGCGAATGCTGAACCATAACACGCTGATGCTCTGACGTAATATCGACAACAAGGCGGTCAAAGTCTTCTACAATCAGCCTTTGATCACTTGAGAAAAATAAATTGTTCACCGGGCCAATACGAGGTATGTTGGTGATTCTAAAAACCAATAAACAAACAAACAAACAAACATACAAACATGCAAACACGAAATAATAACATACTTAATTTCATGAAAGCTCGCGTAACATCCAAGCAGCAAGAATGATAAATTAGACCTTAATAAGACTCAGTAGAGTCCGGACCCTGGCACAAATCAACCACCTTTACGGACCACGTTTTTTAAATTAAGGCCATCCATTCTGCACACTGGATGCTGGATGACATTGATGAAATATCCGACGGATGAACATAGGGGCAGTTCCAAGAGCTGTTCAAACATATAAACCTGCCGACCCGTTAGAACTAAAGTTCAGTTGACAAACAATAAACACAAACACAAATACAACAAGCAAACACAGTGAGTAAAACATGCACTACATCAAACATAAACACAAACGAGACACACAAAAAGTAAGAGACGTTATACAGACATGAGTAAAAAAGCGACAACAACAATGGTCGGGTTACCAGACTCGTGGCTGCTCAAATTGCTCATGCTCACTTTAAATGCTCCCGTTCCTCAAGCTCTAGTCTCAATGTGTACAGCACTTATCATCAGTTGGCAATATGTCTTGTGACTTTTCAGTCATTGATTCGAATTTGAATAATTTTTACATGTTTTATCACACGCTCTTTCGAGTACACAAGTTTCAACTTAGTGCTATCAGCATCAGGAAACTTTTAATCGACATCGATAATAATCGTCACTTTTCGTGAGTATCGACATCGCTGCTGCAAAAAAAATTGCCGATCCTTTGCTTGATACTTTTTACGCATAGCAGTGAGTTGGAATGCTATCAATTTCACTGTTGGCGTGATCCTTATTTTGAAATTTTGCCGATGTCAAACCGATGCCGATTCCAACTTTAGTACACCATGCATAATAAACACATAGGATACTACGTTACATCATTATATGAAGGCTTAAACCGTAAACATCATAAACGATTAAAAATTTATAAGAACGGTTAATTTCGATTAATGTTTTCAAACACAAACGCAAAAGAAACAACAGTTTTGCCGTCCAGACACACAGATATGCGCCCACAAATGAAACTGATAACATTCAAACTGACTGTTATGTGCAAAAAGTATCGACAAAGAATCGGCAATTTTTTTGCAGTGCCGATGCCGAAACTCACGAAAAATGCCGATTATTACCGATGCCGATTAATCGGCACAACACTAATTGAAATGAATCGTTTTCATAAAAAGTACAATTTTCTACTGTTGTTAGGGTTTAAGCCTTCGCATTTATAACGATGTAACGCTGTATCCTATCTGTTCTTTAAGCATTGTGTATTAAAATTGGAATCGGCATCGGCTTCAGTTTATTTTCAAAATAAAAATCGGCATCGGTATCGGCAAATTCCTACCGATAAACATAATTTAAAAAGTTTCAGCCATCATTTTAATCGATCCTTCAATTCGAACACTGGCTAACATTAAGCTTAATTTTATACGTTGAGAAGAAAAGTCATAAAAACTAAAATCACAACACACGCTTACAATACAACGTGCACAAATTTATGCTGATATTAATACTCAAGTTGTTAGAATGCTCTAGTATTTAATGTTGAACTTAAGGCCCGTGTTACTGTAAGGGGCGTCCAGGTTTCTGGTGGGTCTATAAAAGAGTAGATATAGATTATAGATTACATTTTTTTGCCTAGGCTTAAACTTAGGAACACATTTTTGCTTAGGCTTAGGAATACGCGCAATTTGCTGTTACGCCCCTTAAAGTAACATTGTCCGAACTTATCATAAAATATTGGGAATTTCACCACCATTTGCAAACACACACTTTGCAACTATTCGAGTAAGCTGTAATGTCCAAGATACGCAATTTTAGCCCCACCTAAACTAATGTTTTAACTTTAATCCATTGTCAAAAACAGAAATATTTATACAAATTAGTAACCATCAGACATTTTAATGTATATGTCGTGGGCCAATCTGCAATTCAGGCCAATCTGCTATTTTATGCCATAGCAGTTAGGCCTGGGCTAAACTGGTACTGAACTGATAGACCAATCCGATTTGATTATTTCGACAAATACAATACGGTTAACCAAATCACCTTTGGTCTTATATCACTGTTGTCGACATCTCACAATCGCTATTTGGCCGAGGCCAACTTGCTATTTGCTTCGAAAAGCAGATTGGCCTAAGACATTTGGTAATTGGCCTGAATAGCAAATTGGCCTACGACATATATACCGCATTATGTTTTCAGAAGTTGGTATGCAAAAATATTTCAACAATTTTGGCTAAGCTTAACTTCTTATAAACCACAGTGCGATGGGAATATACGCAGATAACTCGACTGCAGCAACAGGAACCATAAAAAAATCACAAAACATACACTAAACCTGGTATACGTTTCTTCCACGTTTAAGGTTCAGGCTCAAACATACGTGAGCCTTTGACCAAATCTCCGCGTTAGCTCAAACGTAAACGTGGGAAAAAGTGTCGGACCCACCGATTCTAACAATTTTCGTGCTCGTTTTGAACATTATTGTACGTCCAATTTTACGGCCAGACTCAACATTGCCCAGTATTGTGCTGCTCAAGCCACCTAAAGCTAGTTTTTGTTCCAAAATCACATGGTGTTCGCGTGTCATTCTCAAAAACTGTACCAGCATAGTTATGGTGACTTAGATAAAATAGTGAACAGTCTAGCAGAAGGATAACACTTTTAGTTTCACTTCACACTGCATGCACACAACACTGTCGAGCTAAATTACCGTTATCAAACGTTTATACTGGCTTACCTTTCCACTCTGAAAATAGACAATACTACCTAATAAAATAAACAAAAATTCTGCCAAAAACAGAAAACAATTTACCGGAGTGAATACACAAAAGGACGCAAGCGTCCGTATTTTCAAATACGTGTAGTACCTATCACCAGTTAGCAATATGTTTTCAAACAAGCGAACTACGACAACTCCATATAAAATGTCAAACTCGGCTCATAAGTAGCAGCATTCAAATGAGACTGTGTTCGAAATTTTGATATTGTCAACTGGCTGCTTCGAAAATTGCTTTGCGCAATGCGCAAAAATTTAACGAATACACAACAATCTGCATGCAAATTTTCGTTTCACAGAAATATTATATTCGTATGTAGGGCATTCCAGCGTTAACTGTATAGATTTATCACCAACTAGTGATAAGCGCTACATTTATTTGAGACTATAGGTAGGAACTCGACTTGCATATTTCCTCA
Source organism: Enoplolaimus lenunculus (assembly GCA_030248215.1). Lineage (NCBI taxonomy): Eukaryota > Metazoa > Nematoda > Enoplea > Enoplida > Thoracostomopsidae > Enoplolaimus > Enoplolaimus lenunculus. The sequence goes on along the minus strand of JASANG010001771.1, from coordinate 96,830 downwards.
CGCTATAAGTATGCACAATCTACTTTTACCACTGTTTGGCAGAACATAACCATTAGAGTTGCCACAGGGTCAGGATTTTCACCTAAGCCGGAACCGATACCAACCGGGACCTATGAATACTACGTATGTAAGAATGTATTTTGTTTTGTCAAAATAAACCGTTCATCGCTAAAACGAAACGTTGTGTCGAACCAAAATCTTCTGCAAACTTAATATACCGTAACGCAAAATTGAATACTACTACTTATTATATAACGTTTTTGCATCACCTAAATCCCAGTTTCTTATTCAGCTGTTTAACACGTTTCTACTCAAGCAAAATTGCAATAAAATTTTTGGCCCCAGTTCGGCCCTGAAAATCGAGCGATGGCCCCGGCTACAGGGCATTTATAGTAGTTGCATGATTCAATTTTTCAAACACGTTTTAAAAACACAAATCCTCAACTGGTTTACAAACGTATGTAATAGCAACTTACTGTCGAATAGGAGTTGCTTTCAATATATCACCTGCTTTCGAGACGATACCTTCTAAACTCTGAAACAAAAATACCAGACCATTTAACAACAACTGCCACTAAGTTCAATATGAACACTAAGTAATAAAGACACCTCCACGAAGGGCCCATATTTGCAAACAGTCATTTCTATCCAAGGTGTCACTGTGCACTATCGTGATTTGATACAAATTTATCAAAAAAGAGTCGTAGTAAAGGACTAAGCAATATACATGCGGCAATGCAGAATACCGAAACCACATGTCGATTTTTTGCCGGAAGCCGGACATCCAGGTACACCCTGATTCCTTGCATTAAATTGTCAATCGTATATAAACGCGCTTTCGCCGTGAGCATTCGAAAAATTCAAACACAGTAAACGGAACCGCGACGCCTGCATACTTAATTTCTGTTGGGACTGTAGCAGTCCATCAACTCAGGCACTGGGTCGTACCAATAGCCATTGTATGAAATTATGCAGCAGCCGGTATACGCCAAAAACAAACGGCATTTGCCGAACATACCGCAAAATCAAAAATACGCTCATCGTCGCCCAAATATCCTTGCATATCCAGCGTTAACTTGTGCGTTTTGTGATAGTATCGAATAACACAATGGCTGAAATGTAAATAAAAACAACTAACAGGTGACAGCCCACGCATATATGAAATTAAGTGCGCAGAAAACGCAATTGTGTCCGCAGTCGTAGTTATGTATTCGTGTCTGAATTTTCTTTGATCGAAACCAGTTGCGTCTAAAAACGCGGCTACACAGTCGCAGTTATGATCGCAGTAGCCGTGATCGATTGAAATCGCGTCTGCAAACGATTACGTTCAAGAAACCTGCGATCGCGATCAGAGTCGATCAGAGTCGCGGTTTGGAACGCGACCGCGATGGCACTTAATTCTGTCCGCGACAGGATATATGTATGTATGTATGTATGTAGTATGCATCTAAGACCGGAATGTGAAATACAACTTTGAACTTTAAAAAAACTCCCAAGCAAACTTTACTAAACGTCTCATACTGTCTTTGAATACCTCTCATTCTTTCTCGTCCATTACACACCTAATTTTCTTAAAATTACCTATTCAACTTGCAAACTGAACAACAGCGACCCCAGTTCCAAAATAAAATACACAAACTAACCTTCCATTATCAGACACCAAAGACATACAAAATCCAGTCGCGCCAAGAGGTGTAAGTCGCTGTGAGACGTGCCATTTTGGATATTCGGGCTCCTGGCATCCTGGACCATTCATCACAGTTATCAGATCACTCTCAACAGCGGATAATTCCATGACGTCGTCTGAGTTGGCTGTTAATGTCGATTTATTGGCACATCCATTTTGGGCTACAAGTTAACATACTAAATTAATCATGAAAATTACATAGCTATTCATTGTTACAAAATGAATCGATGAATATCATTTTTTGATTGTACACCTGCACTAGTATGTTAAACTGGCGTTGACATTCAAATTTTCTAAATCTGTGGGCCCTAAAGCGCTGTTACCTCTCGTACACACCCTCACATTTACGATTCGCTTCTTTAGTCTTGGACTTGGGCTTTGTGATGAAAAAAGACTTACATAAACTTAACGCCAAGGTCTTCACCGTTGAGTTTGAAAAAACAGATGCAAAAGATGCACTGCGCGAACTGGTCTCTGGTTCCAAAATTGGAAAATTTCCTATTTATGAACGACCACTGAACCAAAAGCTACTGTTGGCGTACTGTCATATTTTTTATAAACCTGTTAGTACACTGTACACAAGAGTTGAACTTCAAGTTTTATGTTGGTTAGGGGTTAAGCCTTCATATACTGATGTAATGTAGTGTCCTATCTGTTTATTAAGCATGATTTACTACAGTTGGACGCGGCATCCGCAAAACTTCAAAGCAAAGATCGGCATCGGTTTCGGCATCGGCACATCCCTAGTATATATGCTCACCTTTTATCGCATCATTCGCCACTGAAATCCCACCTGGCACATCAAACTCCATTAGAAACAGCGTCAACTCGTCACGTCGTCCTGCATCCACATGCGTCTGTAAACCTAATAATTCCTTTGTCGATAAATAGTTCATTATTTCAACGTAACAACAACAACAACAACAATGAACAACAATCAATTCCAAGACATATATAAGTTTTCAATCATAATGTAAAAGTTAGATATCTCGGAATAAATTGCTTTGGTTTTGAGGTACAAAATGATAATATCCTGCTGAAGTTAAATATTTCATATATTTGTCGCATCCCAAGCCGTAATTCAGCTCAATTCCGAATTGAGCTAGTCTAAGGCGGAATTATGTCTGATAAAGCAGTGCGTTTTCTGATCGGCTACTTAGCTTAGTAAAACAAACTGTTTGGCAGACAACACAGAGCGAAAACTTGACGTATCAGAAAAGAGTATATATTTGCATGAGTAAATGGTATATACGTACGTATTTGAGTATGACATTAAAGTAGTAACCAATCACAAAGCGTCCTCTTGTATCATAGAAACAATTACGCCGTAGGCTAGCCCAAGTCGTAATTCCGCGCTGGACTAGCCCATGCCAGGTGCATTTCTTTCCACACAGAATGTATCCAGTTGCATACAATTCTCTATACGAATGATCATTCGCTCATGATTGTATTGGCCTATTAAATAGGGATGTGCCGATTAATCGGCATCCGTAATAATGAGCAGTTTTCGTGAGTATCGGCATCGACACCGGCACTGCAAAAAATTGCCGATTCTTTGCCGATACTTTTTGCACACAACAGCAGGGTGCGATCGGATCGCAAAAAACCAGATACCGGCAACGGATCCGGACAATGATTTTTTACCGGAACCGGACAGTGATTTTTTACAGGAACCGGATATTAACCGTATAGTGTGTTTTTAAAATAAATCAATTTTTAGCACGTTAACCCGTCAGTAAATGTTAATTTATCTTTAGTGAACGGAATATTGCGTTTATACAAGGAGCGTGTCCTAATACTTGAAAATATTTGTGTGAAGCTGCAAATGATTAATTTGTTTCGATAATAAAATCCGAATCGCTGTCTTAACCATATGCAAAAAATACTGCTTTAAACCAATACTGTATACTTACATGTAATGGGATTGAAAACATAACATCTCACAGCATAATTGGCAATAATTTGAGATTAACGAAATCGTCACCGAAATCCGGTATAAGGTATATAGTAGGTTTATACCGGATACCGGAACCGGATGCGGGTATTTCCGGATAGTAAACAGGAGCCGGATATCCAGTCGCACCCTGCATAACAGTGTGTCCGGTCGGGAAAACTGATATCTTTTCTGCGTTTGTGTTTGAAAAAATTAATTAAAATGAACCGTTCGTCTAAAATTATAATCGTTTATGATGGTTAGGGTTTAAGTCTTCATATAATGATGTAATGTAGTGCCCTATCTGTTTATTCAGCATGATATATACATATATATTTGAATCTGGTAACTTTACAATATAAAACTTTAATAAGAAGCGCAATTTGAAGTTAATTTTCATCACCGATTTACTGTAGTACTTTTAAAAAAGTTGCCAAAATGGTTTAAGCGAATTTTCAGCTATTTCACCATCAAAGTTTGCGAAAACACATCAGAAACAGTTTATTAACACGATTGTGAACTACTTGCAAAACTTCTCATTTACAAATAACAATTTTTCAAAGACAACGTTTCCAATACGGAAACATTCCGGTTACTGCATCTTTGAATGAGCGAACAGAAAGTCAATTTTTGCCCGAATTCCACCCGCAACAGGAATCCCGGTTGAACAAATCGCTTAAAACAACTTCACAGCCAAAATCACACCTAAATAACTACGAAACAAAGACCAAAATACAAAAAAGCCATCAGCAAAAATTATGACACGCCACATATAAACATATTATATAAAGGTGTTTAAAAAATATATACAGCAACATATCTTAAGTGTTTCCGGCGAACAAAAGAACACTTATATATACACATAACTATGTGTCTGAGGGAAATATATAATATATTCCCTACTAAAACTGGCCTCAACCCTTAAAATACATCAAACACAATAGAAACCAACGGCACTGTAGTGATACAAAAACCTGTCAGATCGTTTAAAAACAGCTACGTACGTACCGAGAAATAGAGATTTGGTACCATAGGCTAAACTTAAATAAGGTATATAGGATGTCTACGGTGCAACATTCTCAAGCCATAAATAGTTGTTGCTTACAGCATATATAACCGTCTCTGTATACATATTATGTACGTATATCATCCGGGTTCTACAGGATATTAATTTACCGGACACCGGAACCAGATATTGAATTTTTTACTGGAACCGGATATATATAGTATGTACTTCAATAAAAATTAAATACTAGTTTAATTACATAGTTATATATTTAGTACAATTTGCTTTTTGCTATATTTTAATTTTGTACTTATAAATATTTTAGACCGACGTAACTTGCGAGATTTCGGTTATGGTTTGTGATGTGGACCAGACCCCAAAAAACTGGGCGGCCGCGGTCCGGCCATGGACTGGCTGGGCCGAACCGCTATCAGGCGGACCGCCCGTCCGAACCGGAATTCGATTAACGTTATCATTATTCGGTGAATTACTGAGGGACTGCGATATTACAAATTGATTCTTGACGATAAAACTTGATGAAGAAAATCGCTCCAACTTTGCCACAAAATGTGAATGCTTTATGTAGTTTTAAACTATGAAAACTACTGCAGTGAAATTTTGAACTATAAATTACGATTCGTAGTGGGTCTACATGTATAGAGCGGAGCTCGTACCCACTTATTGACAATATAATTATATGCTCAAATGCAATAATGGGAATTTAAAGTTCACATATACATATTAGCGAGTGCATGGCCGTGTATTTAAATATTTCTAGTCCAAAAATCCTATAAAACATTGTATATTGTGTTATATATATACCGACAAAACCGTTTTATCATCGGAATTCGTGTTCCTGACGGAAAATCTGGAAAAATTCTATTCCTGTTCCGGCTTTGAAAAAAAGCAAGAACCAAAATTTTTACCGTTTTGTGGCAAACTAATTAGAATATATAATCGTAAAAATATAAAATTTACGTCTCAAAAATTTTGCTGAAACTCAGCTTCTTTAAACAACTTGTAGAACTTATACAAGTGGTAAACAGAAAACGCAAAAAGTCGACGAACAGGGTATTTTGTTTTGAATTATAGTGAATTTGTTAGCAGTAGTTTGGTGTTGCAGTATATGTACAAATTCTGTGCTGTTTCTGTTCCTGATTCGGCGAACAATGAATTCCTTTTCCTGTTCCCACATGCTGAGAAATGCAGTTCTTGTTCCAGTTGAAATCCTGATATGTGCAGTACAATATATGGTACTGTAAAAGAGCCCTAAGGTGCGGCCGGATTAATTTACCGCAAAGATAGCGAATTTTTAATCGGAACCAGATATTAACCGGATACACCATTCAAATTTGTTCACCGGTCGAAGTATTTGAGTCGCACACTAGTAAGTTTAATCAATTAGAATTAACTATTACTTGAAATTATTCAATTTTACTAGAGCGTATCAAAACTTGACTTCTTGACTTGCCCAGAAATGCAATGTTAGCAAGATGTTAAATTAAATATATATAATGGGGTTATGTTGTACTTTTCAGCAATAAAATATGCGGAAATGTACTGAAGCCCGACGTCTAGTTTCTTCAGAAGCTGGAACGGAATATCCAGTTGAACCCTAAGGGAAGCGCTATAATTTTGATGACGTCCGGCGCCGTCCGTCATCCGTAAGGCGTTCGCGAATTGCTCACGTACCATACCGTAAGATGACGGACGGCGCCGTACGGGTGATGGACGGCGCCGTACGGGTGATGGACGGCGCCGTACGGGTGATGGACGGCGCCGTACGGGTGATGGACGGCGCCGCACAAGTGACGGACGGCGCCGTACGAGTGACGGTCAACGCCGTACGAAAGACGGATGGCGCCGTACGAGTGACAGACGGTGCGGTACGCGTGACGTACGGTGCCGTCCGCGTGACGGACGGTGACCTACGACTGAGAGACGGCGCTTTACGAGTGACGGACGGGACGGCGCCTTACGAGTGATGGACGGCGCCATACGACAAGTATAGCTCAATTCTGATAAACACGTACGTACGTATATGTACTTTAATTTATACAGTTCAGCGGTTCGTATATACGGAGTATGTACGTATGTAATTGCATGAGAAACAGTAAAAACTTACATCAAGAAATGGATACTGCGCAGTTTGCTTGTCAGAATGCGTCATACCGAACGTTTCAGTCAAACCATATAGGCTCTGATGTCATTCAGAGAATATGAAAATGGAATGTTATTACGGAATGCCCTATTAGTAAACCAACAACTGATACAGGTAATACTTTTGCAATATTTACATATTTATTTGACCAGTCGTAGTGGGACTACATTTATTGAGCGAAGCTCGAACGCACGTAAGCAATTAAGCTAATATGCAAATTAGCTATTAGCTATCTATTCAATTATTGGTTTTGGATGTTTGTAAACTATTTATTCAAATTCCTCGCACCCAAAAACCCTTCAGCCACTCTAATAATTTTTGGAATAATTTAAAAAGTCCTAATTTTGTTTTGTCAATTAAGCTAATATGCAAATTAATTATTAGCTAACTATTCAATTATCAGTTTTGGAGGTTTGTAAACAATTTATTCAGATTCTTCGCACCCAACAACCTTCAGTAAACCCTAATAATTATTGAAATAATTTAAAAAGTCCTAGTTTTGTCTTGTCAATTAAGCTAATATGCAAATTAGCTATTAGCTAACTCTTCAATTATCGGTTGTGGATGTTTGTAAACTATTTATTCAAATTCCTCGCACCAAAAAAAAACCATTAGTGCTGAAATTATATTGCTTTTAACCTTAATAATTTGTGAAATATTGTAAAAAGTCCTAATTTAGGCTTATAAACTATGCAAATTTGCAAATTATTTATCAGCTAACTGCTCAATTATCGGTTTTGGAGGTTTGTAAACAGTCTACGCAGATTTCTCGCACCCAAAACCCTTTAATGCTAAAATTAGATTGCTTCTAACTGTAATAATTAGTAAAATATTGTGGAAAGTCCTAATTTAGGCTAAATTAATTATGCAAATTAGCCTGTAGCTAATAAACGGCTTAAAATTTTAAAACCCTAATGCGAGGTTAACACCCCAGAATAATTGGCTTTCAAACAAAAAAAGTTGATCAAAATCGGTTCAGCCGTTCCTGAGATTCTTTTCGGACGGACAGACGGACGGACGGACATCCACCTTTCGAGCCCCAAGTACAAAACATAAAACGCTTCGCGAAACTCCGAGCTTCGCTCGGAGTTTCGCTTCGCTCAATAATAAGCATAATAAAATAGAGCCAGGAAGTGAAGTTTTTGCCGAGTCAGATGTTCACCAGATATGGCATTTTAACTTATGAGCACTGTTGGAAATGCTTGAATTGCACAAATTCAGTGCTTGCTTACTGACTTAAAATTAAATGCATGCTTAGATGTTTCATTTTACATCCGCTGGAGTGCAATCGGATATTAATTAGTGAATTGTTTACCGGAACCGGATATTTAGTGAATATAGTATCCAAAAATGTGCGCTGTTGGAAGTTTTAAAAATGAAATGTTCACACTTTCGATTATTCCTACCGGATTTGAAGGGAGAGAAACTTTTAAACAAACAATTAGAATAAATCACAACGACAGGCAGGGTGCAATCGGAATTCCGATTCCGATTAGAATTCCGATTTAAAATGAGTTCCGATTCATATTCAAATTCCGATTGCAGAATTAATCGGAATCAGAATCTTAACATTTTAATTTTAGGCCTACTTGTTGTGACAATGTTGCATAAAAATTCTCCATCATTTATCTATTATACTGTTTTCGATGAGTTAACCTCCAGTTCAGTTTTACAGACCAAAAAATAATTGACCATTTGTTTATGCGACGTTTTTGAGAACAGTTGCCCGCAATTCCAGGATGCAGCCGAATTCCGGTTCCGGTTCCGGCAATTTTTGACCTTCCGGTTCCGGTAAATTTTTACCGTAATTAAGAATTCCGGTAGTAAATTTTGGTCGTTGGAAATTAAAATATTTTACTAAAAATGACGATAAAAATTAAGTAATTTCATTCGTATGGTATATAAGCTTTGACAATCGCCGAAAATAAACTGTCGAAGGTACATTGCGCTTCCGTGGACTATGAAAATCTAAAATACAGCAGATACGTAACAGCAGATAAAGTGAACACCTTTGTCCTACTAAAGGTTATTTCACTAATATTGCAAAATTGAAAATTACAATGAATTTTTCGGTATAGGTATTTTTCATTTTCCGGTTCCGGTTCCGGTTCCTGTAAATTGCAATTCCGGTTGCACTCTGCAACCAACAGAGACCTTAAATCAATATTATAATTGTTAATAGAAATTATCCGTATGGTCACATTTTCTAGTTTCGATTTCACTTCCGATTCCGGTATAATCCAGTTCCGCTTTGTACCCTGCGCAAGGCGAATGGCAACGATCAACAAACAGTATCATGTTTATATTATTGCCTAATTACTTTGTCTGTTACGATGCCGGTAAATTTCAATGTTAGTAAATTTATGGTTGTTCCATTACGATGCAGCTAACTGGTATTTCTACGAACGCCACTTGATCCAAATACACAAAGCTACGTAACACTCCGCAATTCCCCAAGTTCCTCGCTAAGACATGTGACATGCGGATGCATGGATGCAATAACCTCACGCTGATGCTGATGCTGTACATCGGTAATTCACTGATGCAGCAGCAGTAAAAACATGGAAGGACAAGATACATGTGTATGATATTTAGGTTCTTATAAGGCTTAAAACAGAAAAAATCAGCAGTTGATTGTGAGGCGGCGCGGCTCAGTGGGTAGCGTGCTGGACTGATAATCTGTCGATCGAGTTCGAAACCTCCAGAAAACGTCCCTCATTGTCAGCTGCTGAGAACTTATGTTGAGGTTCTTGTTGTAAGCATGTGAGATATGCTTGTGCTGGTGCATATGCAATAAATGCAATGCATATTGTGTTGTACGGTCGACACATATAGTCGATGAAAAATGCAGTTGGAGAGGCGGCCAACGTGGCGCAGTGGTAGAATGCTCGCTTAAGGATCCATAGGCTGAGAGTACGATCCCCGCTCTAGCCCGCGTTTCCAGCTGGTTGGTAGAAAGGTTTGATGTCCTTGGTTCCTACCTAGACTGACATGGGGGCTACGCCGTGAGCGCAATGGCAAATTGCCGCGCTATGAGCACGGTATCCAGTCGAAAATAGGATGGACGGTCAAGGGACGACCTCGTTGAAAATAAGGGCATACAAGCATGTGAAATATGCTTGTGCTGGTGCATATGCAATAAATGCAATGCACATTGTTGTCAGTCTAGGTAGGAACCGGGACATCAGACCTTTTACTAAGCAGTTGGAAAAGCGGGCTAGAGCGGGGATCGAAATCTCAGCCTATGGATCCTTGAGCGAGCACTCTACCACTGCGCCACGTAGCCCGCCTTTCTAACTACCATTTTCAGGGACTATATTTGTCGACCGTATGCTGCCAGCTAGCATACAAACAGTGCCACTGCACTATATACATGTGCACATAACGGACAAGCATGTCTCACATGCTTACATGCCCTTATTTTCAACAAGGTCGTCCCTTGACCGTCCATCCTATTTTCGACTGGATACCGTGCTCATAGCGCGGCAATTTGCCATTGCGCTCACGGCGTAGCCCCATGTCAGTCTAGGTAGGAACCGGGACATCAGACCTTTTTTACTAAGCAGCTGGAAAAGCGGGCACGAGCGGGGATCGAACTCTCAGCCTATGGATCCTTAAGCGAACACTCTACCACGGCGCCACTCAGCCCGCTTCTCCAACTACCATTTTCAGGGACTATATTTGTCGACCGTATGCTGCCAGCTAGCATACAAACAGTGCCACTGCACTATATACATGTGCACATAACGGACAAGCATGTCTCACATGCTTACAATTGTGTTGTACGGTCGACACATATAGTCGATGAAAACTGCAGTTGCAGAGGCGGGCTACGTGGCGCAGTGGTAGAGTGCTCGGTTAAGGATCCAGAGGCTGAGAGTTCGATTCCCGCTCTAGCCCGCTTTTCCAGCTGCTTGGTAGAAAGGTCTGATGTCCTTGGTTCCAACCTAGACTGACACTTCAGAAATACTCTGCATTTGTGAGGCGGCGTAGCTCAGTGGCTAGCGTCTGGTCTGATAATCTGTCGATCGAGTTCGAAACTTCCAGGGAACGTTTCTCATTTTTAGCAGCTGATAACTCAGAACTAAAAACCGTCGTCCTCTAGCCTACCCAACTTATCACATTGACTGGCTTTGCGTTGACCATTCAAAATAAAACTAGCAGTTTCGGCGTACCGTCAAATAACTGTTCTCTCTGTCTTTTCGATTGGAGGTTGAAAGTTCAAAATTTTTTAGAACAACAGCATCACGAATGATAAACATAAAACATAATTATATAACTTTGCTGTAACCACCTAGCTACGTTTTTATAATACTATAGGAACAATATATTCGCCCATCAACAAACCGCGTATAAAAAGCAAACACAAGTCCGCCGAATATGGGGTAGAAACCCACTTAGATCGCACAATATATCATTTCTAACTCTTAATAAAGTTTAGCTAGATACAAGATAGCGAAAGGTGAGAAGCTTTTCTAGGCCTTTAAATTTTCCACTTTTCCCGTTTTCCAACCAAAACCTATGCTTCAGATTTTCCCTACCAACCTAAGGTAAATCTAGGCCTTTAAATTTTCCACTTTTCCCGTTTTCCAACCAAAACCTATGCTTCAAATTTTCCCTACCAACCTAAGGTAAATCTAGGCCTTTAAATTTTCAACTTTTCCCATTTTCCAACCAAAACCTATGCTTCATATTTTCCCTACCAACCTAAGGTAAATCTAGGCCTTTAAATTTTCCACTTTTCCCGTTTTCCAACCAAAATCTATACTTCGGATTTTCCCTACCAAGCTAGGGTAAATCTAAGCATTAAAATTTTCCACTTTTCCCGTTTTCCAACCAAAACCTATGCCTTACGCTTGAATTTTCCACTTTTCCCGTTTTCCAACCGAAACCTTTGCTTCAGGTTTTCCCTACCAACCGAGGGTAAAAATCTAGGAATTCGAATTTTCCACTTTTCCCGTTTATCAACCAAAACCTGCGCTTCAGATTTTCCCTACCAACCCAGAATAAAAATCTTGGTATTAGAATTTTCCATTTTTCCCGTTTTCCAACCAAAACCTATGCCTTACGCTTGAATTTTCCACTTTTCCCGTTTTCCAACCGAACCTTTGCTTCAGGTTTTCCCTACCAACCCAGCGAAAAAATCTAGGCATTAGAATTTTCCACTTTTCCCGTTTTCCAATCAAAACGTATGCTTCAGATTTTCCCTACCAACCCAGCGAAAAAATCCAGGCATTAGAATTTTCTACTTTTCCCGTTTTCCAACCAAAACCTATGCCTTATGCGGCGTTCACGTTTTAACTGGGGAAATCTAGGCTTGGAATTTCCACTTTTGTCCAAGTTATTCCAACCAAAATCTAAAATTTAGATTCCCTAAAGCGTATGTAGACAAATGTGAATGTCATATGACATTGGCTTACAAATCACTGATGTCAAGCGAATTTCCATTTCCCGTATACAAATAACCATTTGTCATATGATACTGCGGGGCATTTATGCGAATATCATATGATATTCCAAAATTCTACTAAATATCAAGTATATCTATACAGGACAATGGAATTTGTGCACGCTAAATAAAACAGTAAAAAGTCGGATATGGCATTAAATTTTCCATTTATTAGCTTCTACCGTTTTTCTCAAGTTTTCCCAAAACCTATTGCCTTACGCTTGAAATTTTCCACTTTTCCCGTTTTCCAACCGAACCTTTGCTTCAGGTTTTCCCTACAACCCAGGAGAAAAAATCTAGGCATTAGAATTTTCCACTTTCCCGTTTTCCAATCAAAACGTATGCTTCAGATTTTCCCTACCAACCCAGCGAAAAAATCAGGGAATAGAATTTTCCAATTTTCCAGAAAACGTTTTCCAACCTAAACCTATTCCTTTCTCTTGATTTTTCCAGTTTTCCCGTTTTCCAACCAAAACCTATGCTTCATATTTTCCCTACCAACCCAGGGTAAAAATCTAGGCATTCGAAGTTTCCACCTTACCCGTTTTCCAACCAAAACCTATGCTTCAGATTTTCCCTACCAACCCATAATATAAATCTTGGCATTAGAATTTTCCCCTTTTCCCGTTTTCCAACCAAACCTATGCTTCAGATTTCCCTACCAACCCAGCTAAAAATTTAGGATTAAAATTTTCCACTTTTCCCGGTTTCGCAACCAAAATCTATGCCCTACGCTTTAATTTTCCGGACTTTTCCCGTTTTCCAACCATCGCTTTAGTTTTTACGTAACCCCGCATTACACTTCAATTTTCCACTTTTCCTGTTTTCCAACCAAAACCTATGCTTCACATTTTCCCTACCAACCCAGGGTAAAAATCTAGGCATTCGAATTTTCCACATTTCCCGTTTTCCAACCAAAACGTTTGCTTCAGATTTTCCCTACCAACCCATAATATAAATCTTGGCATTAGAATTTTCCCCTTTTCCCGTTTTCCAACCAAAACCTATGCTTCAGATTTCCCTACCAACCCAGCGTAAAAATTTAGGCATTAAAATTTCCCACATTTCCCGTTTTCCAACCAAAATCTATGCCCACGCTTGAATTTTCCACTTTTCCACTTTTCCCGTTTTCCAACCATCGCTTTAGATTTCTCTTACTAACCAAGAAAATATCTAGGCATTTCAATTTTCCACTTTTCCCGTTTTTCAACCAAAACCTACGCTTCTGATTTTCCCTACCAACCCAGGGGAAAATCTAGGCATTAGAATTTTCCACTTTTCCCGTCTTCCAACCAAAACCTGTGCTTCAGATTTTCCCTACCAACCCATACTATAAATCTTGGCATTTGAATTTTCCACTTTTCCTGTTTTCCAACCAAAACCTATGCTTCAAATTTTCCCTACCAACCCAGGATAAAAATCTAGGCATTAGAATTTTCCACTTTTCCCGTCTTCCAACCAAAACCTGTGCTTCAGATTTTCCCTACCAACCCAGAATAAAAATCTTGGCATTAGAATTTTCCACTTTTCCCGTCTTCCAACCAAAACTTATGCTTCAGATTTCCCTACCAACCCAGCGTAAAAATCTAGGCATTAAAAATTTTCCACTTTTCCCGTTTTCCAACCAAAACCTATGCCCTAGGCTTGAATTTTCCACTTTTCCACTTTTCCAGCTTTTCAACCAAAACCACTGCTTCAGATATTTCTTACTAACCAAGAAAATATCTAGGAATTTCAATTTTCCACTTTTCCCGTTTTTCAACCAAAACCTACGCTTCTGATTTTCCCTACCAACCCAGGGGAAAAATCTAGGCATTAGAATTTTACACTTTTCCCGGTTTCCAACCAAAACCTACGCTTCTGATTTTCCCTACCAGCCCAGGGGAAAATCTAGGCATTAGAATTTTCCACTTGTCCCGTTTTCCAACCAAAACCTATGCTTCAGATTTCCCTACCAACCCAGGGTAAAATCTAGGCATTAAATTTTTTTAATTTTCCTACCAAATCAGCGGAAAGTTTAGCCGTCATACAGGAGTGGCTGCGCTGCACTCCTGGTTATAAGTTTTCCACCGTGGAAAACTGGAAGCCCCTGTGCTATACATTGGCCAGCATCAAGCTCCTATAGCTGAATGGTGATGGTATACGCCTCCCACGCCAGTCACCCGAGTTCGAATCCTAGCATAAAAGTAGGTCTCAGGGGAAATAGAAAATATTCATGTGAGAAAGGGTTAAGCGAAAAATTTTCAATTTACTATCTATAACCCCTTCTCACATTGAGTTGCCTATAGGCAACTAAGCGCAGTGTATATACGTTAAATAACGTATATTTGCACTGTGTTTACCAATTGCAACACGTATACATAGTACTAAATCACCACAAGGCGTGAGAGCCCCCTCGGGCTCGAGCGTCAAGCTCCTATAGCTGAGTGGTGATGGTATACGCCTCCCATGCCAGTCACACGAGCTCGAATCCTAGCATCAAAGTAGGTCTCAGGGGAAATAGAAAATATTCATGTGAGAAAGGGTTAAGCGAAAAATTTTCAATTTACTATCTATCGCCGTTCCGTGTCCGTATTGAATTAAACGGAAATTGCGTTTACACTTCGGGAATAAACAAAGAAAATTCATCTAACATGTTCAAAGTTTAGTTGTACCTGCTATTTCTCCTTTAAATTGTTTGCCCATGTATAGAATAGGTTCGTAACAGTAGCATAAGTACATTCCTACAAAGACAAAGCGTGAGCCAATATCTAAAGACTAAGCAAAATACTCTAGGGGCTCTAACGCTCAAAGAAACAAAATCGCAACTTTAATTGGAACATATTTACACAATGATATGCCAAAGCAGAACATACAAGCAGCTTTTAAAACATTTAAGCCAGTTTCTCTGTCGCTATGTTTCTGAACCATTTAAATGCTTATGTTTAAACGTTACATTGTACACGAGTGTTGTACAATTTCGATTAGCTATAGCTTGTAAGCGAAAACAGTAAGCTGCATAAGTCTAGCTGATTCACTCTGTCTGCTCAGAACTCATTCTTTCAACAGACAAATTTGTCTCAACTGCAAACAATGCAGTTGGCCAGAAAAAAATTTTCATTTGTCGGATTCAGCAAGTTACATTTTCAATAATCTGTAACATTTCATTTTACTTCTTAGTTTTGGAATTCCAGGACAGCAGGCAAGCAACACCCTATCGCCCCTCAATGTCGTATGATGATTTTCAGTGTTTACTTTATTGCAAATTAGCAAATAAGTAAAACTACTGCTGTCATTTCCTGAAAGTAAATTTATATAAGCTAAAAATTTTGTGTTTGCTTAAAATTAAGTAAAACTTTGAAAAGCACCATAAAGTAAGGGGGGGTTGTTCTGTTCTTGTGTTTTTTTTTTTGGTTTTGGGGTTTTGGTTGTTTTCCTCCTGCTTGGGTGTGGTGCTTGTGTGTAACCGACACTTAATTCGGCAACAGTTTTACTTATCATTTTTGAGTATATTTTTAGTGAGTACATACCACTTAAAGTTTCGGTATATAGAATTAGTACTTAATAGAAAAAATTTTAAACCAAGAATGAAAACATACCACTAGGGCACACGGTACGAAATGAAGCTGCATGCAGCCAAAACAATCAAATTATAATACAATACATATAACGTTAATAGGATTGTCCAATAAAATGCAATCACGCGGAACCAATATCATCGCTTGTTTATCAAAAAAAAAAAACGCACGCACATACTTATGCAACAGGCCTTTTGAAACGATTATTTTGCAAACATAATCCCCGGTTGTCAGTTCAACTCAGGTTATAATTTCTAATCCGCGAAAATTCTACATGGCACCGTGCAATATCTGAAAGGTGCAACCGGACATCCGTTTCCGACAAAAAATTCCCGACAAAAAATTGACAATCCGGCATCGGTATAAATATAAAACCTTGCCTGATATACCGCTTAAATGTATGCCATAAATCTGCATAATAATTCGGTATTTCTGATTAAAATTATAATATACCACAGTGACCTTTGTACGATATGCCAGAATTAAGCATACCAAAACCGTTGTGAAAACAAAATAATAAATTATAAAAAACACTACTAAATTAGTGCGATTTAAATTTACTTATTGAAATTCACTTAATATCCGGCTCCGGCCGGATATTTTAAAATTCGACTATGACTCTAGTAGTTTTAGTATCCGACACGCAACTTGGCTTCATGTTCGTCCTCTTGGGATCAAAACAATATTTAATACTTAAAAATAAAATAATACACCACTTTGAACTTTAATGTATGAGAAGCGGATAGCTTTCCCTACTCCTACATTATCAATTTTTTACCAGAACCTATATTTCCGCCGCATTTTCGCACCACAACCACAAACGCTTAACACAAAACAAGTTAAAAAATATAAACAAACATACGAAAATAAATACAAACAATGACGTCATGCCAAAATATTCTTCGGCTGATACCAGAAGCGAAGCCTACCGAAGCCTTTTACCTTAAATATGACTGGAAAAAGTACAGAACTGTCAGCAATTTCACTAAACTGCTCAAGTATATTATTTTATCTTAAATATCCATAATTTCATTGAAAAACTGTGTATAATCGTCACTCGAGAAACTTTTCATATTTGTTTTTTCTCTTTCAATTATATACTTTATGTTTTTTGATTTTTCCTAGATTCCTATTTACCGAAAATCTCATGCTGTTATTATCTCTTCTGTCATACCACCAGCTGATACAGCAGCTACTAAAGCTGTAGTTATCATTTATCATAGCAAAAAATTAACTTTTTTTCATCTCCTAAGCTTAAACTTTAAGTAAGCATGACGTCACTTCACAATGCAGGAATGTATAAAAACAACACGTCATATAATATTGACTCAAAAAACAACGTCATATAATATTGACTCAAAAACCACAAGAATTACGGACCATATTATATTAACCATTTTTGTACTTTCTACATTAATATGTCCGTAGAAAGATATATACATAATAAAAATAGAAAACTATTAATGTTTCTACAATTTAGCGAAAAAGACTAAGATACTAGTATTTCTGAACAAATACACTAGAGCTAAAGATGACGCCCAAGATAACTGTGTCTTTGCCCGACACAAATGAAATCAATTAAGGGGCACCGGCACCAACCCCTCTGTACAACTTTGAACTTAAGGCTCATTAAACCAGTACAAGAATAGCTTAATTATAATGGATTGAATTGAATTTTTCAAAAAACCAAACGATTTCTGTATATATTATTCTTGGTCATTTTCGGCATTACCGGTAAACTACCGAGAGACCATTCTCACACGAAATTAGATGAGCTATCTGCTCAACTTTAGTGATGTGCCGATACCGAAATTTTTGGCCAAATACCGAAACGATGCCAATTCAATACACTATGCGCAGAGAACAGAGTTCAACCGGAATTCTTGTTCCGGTCGAAATTCCTGCATAAATTCAATTCATGTTCCTGTTCCTGCATTTAAAGATGTAGGAACCGGAATTTTTACGGTTTTGTGTCAAATTATTCGTAAACATTTTTAAATATTCGAAACTTTGTCTTTGAAAAATTGTTATTTCGAAATGAGTGTTTTCGCAATTAGTTCAATCTTGTTAATAAATTGTTTCTGATGTGTTTTCGCAAAACTTGATCGCGAAATAGCTCAAAATTTGGTTGTTATTTTTTGGTAATGTTTTCTGAAAAGTCCAACAGTAATTTGATTATGGAATTTATTTCAAATTCCGGTTCCTGTTCCTGGGTTGCGGTTCCTACAAAAAAATTCAATTTCTGTTCTGTTCCTGTTCTGGCAAAATTTAGTTCCTGTTGGAAACCTGCTAGAGAACCGTTAGAAATACATTTCATATTAACATAAACCCGCATCCAACCAATCATAAACGATTAAATCGTACGAAAGCTGTTAATTACAATTAAATTTTGTCAAACACAAACGCAAGAGACATCACAGTTTCATGACCAAATGCACTGATATGCGCCTACAGGCAAAACTGAAAGCATTTCAACTAACTGCAAAATGTATCAACATTTTTTTGCAGCACCGATGCGATACTCACGAAAAGTGCCGATTATTTCCAATACCGATTTGGTTGCCACAAACCATCTTAATATATTATTTTTTTGCTGCAGCGTACACAATGTTTCATTTTGAAAATTTTAAATTTGACAACACAGAAAATCACAAATTATATAATTAGCAGCAACAAAAATCCATAAAACAATAGCGCAAAGCAACAGGCCCGTTGCCAGGGGTGGGGGCTATAAAATTTTTAGGAGGAGCGTACAAGGATTTTCAATGATTTACAAGCAAGGTTGAAAGATTTCTGAGGGGGACAAATTTTTCCAGGGGGGTAAGCTGATTTTCCTTGGGTACGGGCCCGCAAAGCAACCAACAACAATCGCAAACTGCATATGTACAGTGAAAAAGCATGCAACATATTTGAGCAAGATATATAGAACAGTAACACGCAAATGGCACTTGCAGACTTGTCACCTTAAGTTTATTAATGCTAATATTTATAAGTTTCCGGTTTCCGGGGGGATGGGCTAAACCCCCAATGGGTTAGGGCCAGCAAAGCACCCAACAACAATCGCAAACTGTATATCTACAGTGAAAAAGTATACAACATATTTGAATCGTGCAATCCATATATCTCAAAATCCTCACATTAATCAGTTGTTACGTTAACAAAGACATTTGCCAACGATTATTGCTAAAAGAGTCAAAAACTAAATTCCACATCAGTTACGAAGCCTAATTCACTTACCGGATACTAGAAACGGATAGTGAATTTTTTACCCGAACCGGATGCCAACCGGATATAACAACTAAATGCGTGGAGATTGAAGCATTTGAGTCTCGCAAAAGTGTACGTTCATTGAATTAAAGTTATTAGGTTGAATTAATCTGTTTTTACTCCAACATTTCAAAACACGAACTTCTTGACTTGCCCAAAAATGCAATCTCACGAACATTTCTAGCACAGATCTATCCGATGCTCAAACTTTTTACTTAAGGTTAAGAATAGATGTTGAACTTTAGAATGCCGCACATTCTTATCATTAGAGTTTGTCATACTTCTACCCATGTTTTGCAACTCGCAGGTTTACAAAGTTCGATGATAAATGCTACACACATTTGAGAATAATACTAGCACTATTCGTCGGTTCCTGATGTTTACTCGGCAACACCAGATGCCAACGAAAAAGTGCTTGCAAACGTAGCGTCTGAACTTGCATCCAGAGCAGCCGATTCAGTCAAAGTTGAGTTGGACTCAACGGAACTATTGTAGTTCCACCCATAGTTGGTGACTAGCTTACATCGACCCTGGTCAAACGCAGGAGATGCCGTTTCATACCCAGAATGATGTTTATAAATAGACGGTGCGAAAATTTTCGGTATACCATAGTACTTTTTAGCACCTTCACGTGTTGCTGGCCATGTCAACTGACAGTTATTATTCGTCTGGCTAGAATTATTCGTAGGAACACTTAACGCAGTCGGATGTCTATAACGCGTCTGAGAAGCACCGGTTAGACGTCCTGGCGCCGCCTGGGAACTCACAGATAAATCAACAGAAACTCGGTCATAGCCCGTTGAACACAGCCTTTCGGCTTGTTTTCCAGTACAACTCTCAACCTCGGACAAAATACCGGTCGCGTTTCTGCACCCATATGAACTGTACCCTAAACTTAATTTCCGTCTTCCCAAAGTTCCACCATCGTTACTGCTACTACTATCTCCGCAATCTGTTGCACGCGACTCACCAGGCAGAGCAAACCCACTGTGCGCTTTCGTAGACCCAGTACAGTTCGGAAGAGAGATACTTGTACTTTTCGCAGATCCATTAACTTCTGTGTTGCTATGGCAACATTTAGCGTTGCCATAGCAACCGTTTTTGTTGCTACGGCAAACAGTGTTGTTAAGATAACAATTACCGTTGTCATGGCAACAAGTATCGTTGCCAAGGCAACCAACTGTGTTACCATGACAGCAGCAATTGCTGCACGCAACACCGGTGATATGCACTGCTGTATTTGAGCAATTATAACTTGAAGCCGGTAATTTTTTCCACATAACCCGACGTTGCATCCCATTCCAATCACACGACGAAGAATCCGATGAAGAATCGTAAGAGCTTGTCGCACTACTGCAACTGTTCGCAGCAATTGTACTTTTGAATCCAAAACTCACTGCAGTGTTATACGGTGTGCAAACGGTAGTCGGCAGTAAATTGCAATTACTGGCATCTGATTGCAATTTATTGCACCGCAGCGATGTTGACATCAGTTGTTGCGATACCGAATCAGTCAGCGTAGGCTGATTAACACAAACATCTACGTTCACATTTGCTTTACTGTCATTCATTTTAGGCTCAAATATAGACTTGGGCTTAGATTCACCCATCTCGGTAGCTTTGCATTTACGATCTGCGGGCGTCCCCATAAACTGATGACTTTTGCTACGATAAATTGCTGAATGGCGTGGAGGAACAGCCGTTGTGGCCGGAATCCTGGCTCCGCTAAAATGTCTCTTTTTACCATTTGACAAATACTCGGCTTCTGTAATATAACCTGATTCTGAGCAACTTTCCAGCGCAACTGTCACCGTCGGAATTATCGGTACAAAACTCACAGGCACGTCAGTCCTCGGGTCGTCTTCCTCGTTATGGTCACTGCTATCTTCACCCCCTTCAAAAGCATCAACAAAAACTGTCGTACTATTTCCGCTAGCACCTATCGTTTCATTGTCACAATCCAAGGCACATTCGCGTCCAAACTTTCCAATCGCATCTGCCCACCGAACTTTGCCCAAATCAACGAAACGTTCCTGACATGTGTTACCATCCTCAGGCAGCCATACTGATTGTTCAAAACTAAACTTATCCCCCTTTTGAGTTACTACCCTAGCGGTTCCAATCTCAGTTAAAACATCACGTTCTCCGTGGTTTTTATATTTGTCATTGCTTACCGGCCCATCAAATTTGTCACTGTCCTGTCGAATACCGCCGCACAACTCATTTTCATCACTGCTATAGCCAGACCGTACCTCAATCTCCGAAACACACCGGCGATAATCATGGGACTGTGACAAACAGGGGTCTTTATCTGGTCCTTTGCTTAAAATGACGTCACCACCCTCATACTCAGTAACAAATGACTGCTCCGTCAACTTTTTGCAGGCTACAACCCGAACAAAACCTTCGTTGGCTATATTACCATCAACCATTCCATTTTCACCTACAACAGTTGTGGCCACATCACAAGATACAGCATCCTTGAAATTTCTGTCCCTTATTGCCCCATTTTTTAATCCTTGCATCTTCTCTTGCGGCTTTGCCTTTCCCGCAAGTGGACATCGGTCAACTTTCCTCGCAACAGATACTCCGGATATACCAGAAACTCGCTGTTTGCTTGACATCACAGGCCGTCGATACTTTTTCGACCCACGACAACAGGCGCACCCCAGCCTATCACCACTCGTATACGACCTTTGTCTTTCATGCTGAACCTGCCTTTGATACCTGGCCGAGCTCCGTCTACCCAAACTACCGAACAACATGGAATTGCTATCAGCACCAGATTCAACTTCTGTTTGGGTCTTCGAATCACGCCTGATAGGGCACTCTATCAATATCCCATTAACCTCAGCATTGCAACATGTGTTTCCAGTTTGTTTTGTTACCTCTGACGCCGGTTGTTTATATTCTTCTTGTGATCTTGGCTCCGTGCCATCTTCATCAGTAGTAGACACATTGTGTATTGATTGTTCTTTAATTATTTGTCGATTTTCGTCTTTATGGCAGCAATCAAGCTCCATATCATTATCAATAATACTATTTATGAAACTGTTATTGTTTTTGTCGCTGTAATGATTATTACTATTGTTGTTGTTGTTTTTGTTGTTGTTATTGTTGTTATCTTTCCCAGCGTTACATTCAACAACCGGCAGCCTTGGATGAAACAGCGAATAACCTGGCGACAAAAAATGACGAACAACTTCCGCGGATGATATTTGTTGTTGAACAAATGACAACGGTGAATTGCGCTCAAGACGCGACAACAAATGTTCGCCGAGAATATCGAAAAACGAGTCGACCCCTTCGTAGCCTGAAACCAAAATGGCAACAAACATGAGCGTAGCGAGGATTTCGGAAACAGGGGAGGGTATTCCCTATATAAGTTTCGAAGGGGTTTTTTGTGTTGCAAACTGAAACCGTGTTCAAAAACCACAGTGAAAAAACGTATAAGGGCTTTGAACACCCTGATTCCCCCGACTACGCAGTTGTCAATAATGTTTGATTTGAAATTTCAATCTTAGAAGTAATCAAATGTCATTTGAAGGTTGACAATTGCAGGAAACTACTAGTGTTGGTTATCAAAGCTTATCTAACCTTTGCATTTATATGCTTGTGAAAACTAATTATTTCTGGTAGGGGGCAAGCGTGTACTTAACTTGGTGGACTGCTCCACAGACTGAAATGCCACCGCTATTGGGAAAACATATTTTAAGATTAAATTGTTTTTCGAAAAAAATGCCGTGTAAGCGTATACAACTAGATAGAGGAAACCAAACACACCTTAAGCATAGGTAAACCTGTTCCAAAACCCAATCATGAGCCTAAACATAAGCGTAAACGTGTGAAGAAAGAAGGGTACCGCTTTGCGGCGTTTCAGCTGCTTTCCAAACGCTTTAGGCCAGAATGAATATTGTGAATCGCATGTGAGCAAAACGTTATTAAATAAACGTTGTTTTGCGTTTGTCAAAACAACGTTTTACCACCAGCAGCACAACACTGCTTTGTTACAAAACGCGAAAACTTTTATATTTTTGACGCAAATGCTTAAGTCTTGTAAAAACGAAAAGACAATTTACATACATATTTTGATGCAACAAAATCAGCGTATTTTCGGTCTTCATCATTGACTGTTGGTTATACAAAACAAAATATGTTAGAAAGATGAAGGCTACACAAACATGGGAGACCTGTTTTTCGCATTTGGTATCGATCTGCAACAAACCGAGACCCAGAAAAAACGAGACAAAGAACAGCCAAATCCCGACTTGCCGAGACAAAAATCGTCCACCCCTGTTGCTTATAGTGTGCTCTATAAGAGAAAGGATTAATGTACAGTAATTTTAGCTCCAAATCATTTTTCAGGATGCGAAACGAAGGCGTGGAAACGAGAGTTTCAGGAACATCCACATCTCCACATCCGCGTATGGGAAGCGCATAACACAATCACATTACAAGGACAAGCCCACCCCAGCCCCAAATAAGCAAAAACCAACTTGGAAACACATTCATATCGATAACGTAATAACGTCCACTTTCTGCGCTGACAATAATATCAAGACCGAACAACGCAAGACCAGTATGCTCTTGCATACACAGCACAATCTTTTCAATCATTCGCATATTCGGCGGTGGAATATTTTGCGGTGAGCCTTGTAAACAACTGCTTCGCCTGTCATCTGGCTGAAAAATAATAATTAAATAAAAATAACACCATTCTACTGTCATTAATATCGTAACTGGAACCGGAAATAACCGGACACGGACCCACATCGAAAAAATTGTTTATTTCAGGGTGCAACCGGAATTCCGGTTCCGGTTCCGGCATTTTTTCACCTTCCGGTTCCGGTAAATTTTTACCGGATTTAAAAATTCCGGTATTATAATTTGGCCGTTTTTGAAAGTCACTTGTACTCCGAATATAAGCCATTAATGGTGGATTTCACTTCAGTCGATGATGAAAATCTAAAATACAACAAATAAAATAAATACCTATGTTCGACTAAGGTTATTTCACAAATAATATAGCAAAAAATAAGATTAAAATGAAATTTTTGGTGAAATGCATTTTTCACTTTCCGGTTCCGGTTCCGGTAAAATTTTCAAATTCCGGTTCCGGTTCCGGTAAATTGTAATTCCGGTTGCACCCTGTTTATTATGTGGCTTTACCGCCGAGGACAAATTGTAAATGACAAATTTTACCCGGAACAAAATTTCAAGGGATGAATTATCGTTCACAAATCATCGGAAAAGAATGGTCTACAACGAATCCATAGTATGTCGCGCAAAACAATTATAGCAAAAAACGTAAAGCTGTTCATTTACATACCTGAGTCAGATGTGACGCGCTGTCCACTTTTGACACAGCTTGACTGTCAAAAAAGATTGTTTCGTGATCTGAAGGAAAAAAATCAAAACAAATCAAATATTCCAAAATATCTCATCGTTATTTTTAAAAATTAACATTTTTTACTTGGGAAATCCATCCGGCTAAAAGCATAACCTACAACCTAAGCAACAGACGAATAATCCAAAAATATTACTACACCAATATTTTAATCGCCCCGTCATTAAGGGTGGTTCCACGATGCCCACCACGAAAGGTTTTGCATGCATAGAGATTATTTAGTAGTAAAAATACAAAAATCAAAATACTCATATCCGATTTGCAAAAATTAACATGCAAATTAACACTCGCCCGCCGCCCGAAAAAATTTTCCGGACCAGTGGAGCCCGCCCTCCACTATTTAAAAAAACAAACCTCACTTGCTTCGCTAACTTACCTCCAGCAGTGAAATTTTTCAATGAAGGCCGACAAAGAACAAAGTGTCTCTCGCCAACAATGTACACTTTGTACAATGTTGCATTGTGTGGCACAAATGACTGTGCAACACACGGCAAAGGAACATCTCGTAAACCACATGAGTTGAATATTAAACACATCTAAAAAGTAGAACAAATGTGAAAGTTATACGTATTTACCAAAAAATTCCATGACAAAAATTCAGAAATAAATTCAAATTTAAAGTTATAAGCTCACGGATTTTTTTAAACGTTACAACAAACCTTCAAAAATTGTTCTCGCTGTGCTGTAAATCAAGATAAAACAAATTTTGGAAGAAAGTCCAGCTGAAACAGAAACTAAGATAAAATCTTGAAACATAAGGTGTTAAATTATGTACATACATTTACTCTCGCTGTTCAGCCACTAACCTTATGTCCTCCACTGCCATGCGCTATTTTCGGCTTGCAGACTGAAACAATTCATCATACATATGCTGCATACATAAATATGTACGTGCGTATATCTAACAACAACAACAAAACGACAACAACCAAAACACCAAAAACAACAACAACAATATTTAACAACAATAATTTTATCCGGAAAATTTTGCACCATTGCCGTTTTCGTTATGTGTGGTTGATTTTATGGGGGAGCAGGAAAGTAAACAAGTATCCTAAGCAGAACAATGTGTAAAATCAAGTCACCCTTTTTCACTTACTAATCGGATATTCAACACCAGCGTCTGCTAAATGCTTTGAGTTGTATTCGAGATCATTCGAGTACAACGCAGTGAACGGAGGAGAACTGATTTGAACTAAAACAAAAATTACCAAAAAATAATATCACCAAATACCAAACTCACACATAGGTGGCGGAGACGAAGAAAAATTTCTAGTTAGCTAAGGTTTCCCCGACCAACCGCTTACCGATATATACTATGATACAGAACGTGTATTAGTTGTAGTACTGTGGACCGGACCGCATAACGCGGTGCCGGACCGTTTGTAGTCTGCAACAGACCGACTCGACAGTGAGCATTAAGCGAACCGGATCATACAGAAACTTAGGACCGGACTATGGAGAAATTTTCAACAAGGTCCGGTCAACATCACATAAATACATAACGCACAGAGTTTCTACCCATAGATATGTAAAACATAAATTCACTCAGAAAGCGGATGTCAACAGCACATAACATATTGGCATCTTCCCGCAAAATTTCTACAGTAATGCAACTCCTTCCAAACTTATGGCTTGAGACATCCATGCAGCAAAGCTTCGAAAATTATTTAACGCTTCACTGGAGGAAGTTTGCTTTGCTTACCTGTAGCACAAGCAGCACCAATCAGAGAATACTGACGCCAACGGTCACACAAATCCCTGACCGGAGCTAATGGATCGATTAGAATCAGATCAGAGGAATGATGTTCCAGGTATGTCTGCAATATGGAACAAATAATAATTGTCTAAAATTTAAATGATTATTTTCCGTTAAAATTACATAGATAACTTTAGCGAGCTTGGTTCGATGTCGAATCCTTAAAATGTGTTACCAAAAATCAATATCAACAATACGACTTGGTTTAAGCATCAATAAACGTTTAATCTTTTACTTTCTGACACCAATACGAAAGCAGCAACAGGATACCAAAATATACACACAACTGAGATATATTAAGTGCATTCATGAAAACTTATTCAATAATATATTATGTTACTCAAATTTCAATTTCACTGAAAACTGCTCACTCACCGCAAGTTTGGTACAACTCGTAAAGGCATCGCGATCAGTTGGATTTAACTGAACTCGAATGAGCAAATCAGAAAACTTGTGAACAATAGCATCCAGTCGAACTGTTGGTCGGCCGGCACCAAACGGATGCAGCCCATCGGCACTCCAACTGGACATTGATAACTGAAAAGAACAGGGGTGTAGCAAGCCGAGAAATAGGGGGCGTTTCCCAGAACTTTTCCCCAAATTTTAAAAACATAACCGTCCCCTGTAATACAAATTGTTTAAAAAATACCTACATGCTTCGATGATCGTCTTCCAAAAACACAAAACGTATAGGTATTAGCGGGTCGTGCCCTCCTCAAGGAATTTTTTTGTGGTTACACCAGTGAAAAACGATCCAAAAACAGTCGGCAGTGTAGTTATAGAGCTTCGTGTCCGTAAAACTCATGGATCAATTTCAATTAAAGTTTTCCCATTAGGATATCAATTAAAGTTCACCTTTAGCTGTGTAGGTTGAAAACTTTAATTGATCCAAAAAGATTAGCTAGCGGACTATGACAAATATCTGAAAATCAATCCCGAGCTCAGCTAGCGATATTCGCTTCCGTAAAACTCATGGAGCTGTTAAAATTTTCCCATAAGGATATCAATTAAAGTACACCTTTAACTGTGTACATTGAAAACTTTAATTGATCCAAGCAGATTAACTAGCGGACTATCACAAATTTTTGAACTTCAAGCTAATCTATTACTATTGCAGTCAATGTTTGAAAATTAAATATTTGTTTAATTTTAATAATAGTTTTAAACCAACATAACAACAAACGCTACGTTATATATCACGATGCAATCGGAATGGCAATTTACCGGAACCGGAAGATGAAAAATGCCTGAATCGGAATATTCCGGTTGCACCCTGGCATATACGTATGCGTACTTACCTTGATCAGATCAATATTGTACTTTCTGAAACATAAAAAAGTGCGTATTACGTATTTTTCAAAAACAAATACAAATAATAATATTTCAATGAAAATAAAGCCTTACCTTACCTTTCCTTTATGTTGATGACTTTCCACATTTCAAAATCTAAGATAATTAAAAAGTAAACTGTGAACTTTAACCGTGGGAAAACGGCACCATCCACAAGCCCGTAGCCAGCTCACTTTGCTAACAGGGGCTCAAAAAATTTTCAGAATGGGAATTCAACGGTTTTCAATGACTTACAAGCAAGATTGAAAATCTTCTAGGGGGCTGAGCCACCCCTACCCCCTCCTTGGCCACGGGCCCTACTATCCGCCAGGATTAACTTAACTTATCGGACCGGGTAGAGAATTTATTTACAAGAACCGGATGCTCACCCGGATATAACATCTAAATTTGCACACTGCTGGAAGCATTTGAGTCGAGCAAAATTATATGAACAGTAAATTTAAATTAATTGTAAACGAAGAATTTCGTTCTTGCTGCAGTGTACACACTTGAACATGCTGAATTGCCCGTAAATCTAATGAATGCATCAATATTTTAAAGTATGTCCAATTGCGAAAAGTAGTTTCATGACGTTATCCGGATATACAATCGTAAACATCCGCTCTTCGATAGATTCATGTCGGATATTGAAACCGAGCATTGATATCGATGTTTGCCGGATATTAAAAAACAGATGTCCGTTCGCTCCCTGCTGTCCCCTTGAACTGTGAATTATATTCCATATATAGTAACGACCAGAGGGCGAACGAATATTAATTTACCCTATATATACCGAATCCGGATAGTACTTTTACCTAAACCGTACATAACGTTTAAACATGTTGAGTAGCGAAAAGTACGAGTATAATGATTTAGACTTAATTGTTAGCTAGAATTTTTCATTCATTTTTACTTTCGCGGATCAAAATTTAAGCTTCTTGACATGCCCAACAACGCGCTCACTTGTAAAAAGTATTCAATTTGGGACCACTACCGTAAGTATTTAGTACGGTAATACCGGATGCCGGAACAGGACATCGGTTTTTTCCGGATATTCAACCGGATTGCGATATTCGATCGGTCCCTGCCTGGTAACGACTCACCTGCGACAGATCAGCTTAAATTTGTCGAAATCCAACTTTTTACTCTTCTTTTCTGACACCCAGTATCCAACGCGCCATCTCACTACGTCCGCAACTGGCACAATCGCGTTGCACTGATATCTGCCAGACGCACGGCTCCAAGGAAGAAGCTTCTTATCGCCACCTGTACCCAGTGAATTCCGACTTACGCCATTTCCAGCCCCAGCACCATTCAATTTAAACCACAAACTTCGATTTCGAGAAAGTCCCGCTCGGCCGTTAAGCGGTAGCAACTTAGACGCGTTGGAGCCATCTTTTGACTGCACAACACCACCTTTGATCTTGCCGACTCCTTCATTTTCGTCATTACCTTGATTTCTTGTCCCACAATTTTCATTCCCTTCTCTCGGACAGTCACGAGCACCTCGGCCATCTGGGACTGGTCCCAGACGGCCTATGCCCCGACGGCCGTCTGCCTCTGCCACCGCGGATTTAACAACTGAATTGGCCAAAGCTCGTCGGGTTTGAACCCGAGAAATAAAATTGGTTTCTGGTTGTTGTTGTTGTTGTTGTTGTTGTTGTTGTTGTTGTTGCTGGTGCTGGTGCTGTTGAACACGCCATTTTTGTGGCATCACACACTAACGCGAAAACGTTTTTGGTGCGTCTCAATTTGGCGACGAATAAGCTGAGTATTACGTACGTAGTTATTAAGTTAATTCAACTATGAAATACGTATTACTACAGCTACGTAGTAGTATAATTATTAAATATGTTTTAAAAATCTGAAATAGGACTGAAAATCAAATCATATATAGCAACACAGAGTTCAGGCTCAATTCCGACTCAAAACAAGTTAAAATTTTTTCAGTCCCAAGCACAAAATGTGAACAAAAATTTCAATACCAAACTATAACTTAAAACATCTTAAATGCTGACGTTCGTTTCGGTACATCCCATTTGGGGTTCTTTAAGTTATATATCAGTAATTGCCAGCAATAATAAATAACTAGTCGTCCAAGTTTGAGCAATGCGCAGAACTATTAGCGAATGCATAAAAAAACTGTACGCAAATTTTCTTATAAAACAATCACGTCGTATGCCAAGAAACTATTGTAAACAAAATACGCCGGACACTTGTCCAAAATACATTGATGGACGTGACGCGTGGCACCCATTTGTTCGCCATCCAACAAGTCACGTCGCCCCACCCCCCACATAAGGCCAAAATCAACTGATAAATTTTTGTCAGTATGAACGTTTTTCCTATTTTAAAAATACACTGAAACTTTTACTTCAGACTGAACATCTAAACTGTTTTGTTTTTTAGACATATCGAATTTTCTCGGTCTTCTGTCGCATACCACAATATAATATATAAATTATATTGTAATTGTACATTATGAAAAATATTAAAAACCAACAAAAAAAGCCACCGCTCAAACGCGTTTAATTATTTCATAATCAAAGTGGTACTGCGGTGTCCATGGGACTTACTGTCAACTTGGCCAATGTTACTTTAAGGGGCGCAACAGTAGATTAAGCGTATTCCTAAGCCTAAGCAATAAAATGTAATCTAGAATCTAAACCTACTCTTTTATAGACCCACCCGAAACCTGGTCGCCTCTTAAAGTAACACGGGTCGTTAACTTTGAAACTTTGGCATCGTTCTCTGAGCTGTGCGCTAATTCACAACGTCAACCCACGCTTCTAAAATAGCCAGTCAAGCCCGAAAACGTCAAAACAAAACAAAAAATTTAAATTTTCAAAAAATCACGTGATGTTTCGTTAAAAAAATTTGAAAAACATCCATGAAAACAGCAGCAACAATGCAGTTAAAAAACAGCAGCAACAGTGCAGTTAAACGCCCTGATTTGCCGTATGATAACAACACTTTCGTACGAAAACATTATAAACTTAGTCACGTTATGTTTGCAATGCATATATATACATTATACACGTAATACATATATAAAATATTTACAATCATGATGCAATAAACATCATAACATGACATCATTGTACGTACTACTACACGGTATATATTATTACATTACAAGGTATATAATATGTAACAGTGTTCAACAGAGCATCTCATCTATATATTAAAGCTGGAAGGCCCCACATACGCATTTTGGGCAGCCTTCCAGCGCAGGAGTAAACAAATTTTCAGTAAGGTAATTTAATGAACTACTATATTTCTATATATCGTTCTATACCAGAATTTGTGTAGGTATATAGGAAGTACTTTAAATAGCATATCCTAACTTTTCCAAGTTCTGTGGTCAGTTAGACTTGCTTAAAACATTCCAGCCGTCCGTCCAGCACATTATGAGAGTTGCACATTTGTGCCACTGTGTTGACTCTTTATGGTTAATTAGTATTACGAAACCAATATTCTGGTTCAACTATCGGTGCTACAGCAGGTTTTACAAAAATAATTCTGTCATTTTAAAACACAAAAATTCGCTTACCCTTCAATGAAAATATATCTGGAATCAAACATTGGGCCTTTTGTGCTCGAGGCAAGCATAGTGCTACACCCTCGCAAACCAGTGTGCTACCGGATATTACTTTACCGGGGCTGGCTATTTCATTTGTTACCGGAACCGCATGTTAACCGGATATAGAATGTAAATATGAGCATTATTGAAAGTAGTCTGGTCACGCAAAAGCATAATGTTCATTGAATTAAAATTAATTTTTAGCTTGGATTTTTAGTTTTACTTTAGTGAATGAAAAACTTAACAGCTTTACTTGGCCAGAAACGTAGTCGCAGCAAGATGTTAGTTCAATGCGTATGTCCACACGTCCAAACAAGTTTTATGGTATTCGGGACCACCACCGTAAATATCCGGTATCATGTAGGTTTATACTGAAAGCGGATACGGATATCGGTTTTTGCCGAATATTAAACCGGAACCGAATATCCGCTAAACCATGTTTCAAACACCAGTCATTATGTATAAGAAGGGAACAGTTTCGTGGAAAAAGCATCCACGTATTTACGCGGTCGTTGCAACAACTGATTATTTCGGTATATCTGTACATGTTTATGCGTCGCATTGTTTGCTTTACACACAACACCGACACACACAAAGTCCAGGCTGCGACCGGATATCAGGCTTAATAATATCCGGTCAAAAACCAATATCCGCATACGGTTCCGCTATCCAGTAACCTACCGGATACCGCGTATTACGATTGTGATCCCGAATATAATAAAATTGCTTTTGACAAATGCATACATTCAACATTTTTCTGTGATTCCCTTTCTGGGCAAGTAAAGCTGTGTTAAGTTTTTCAATAATTGAAATTAAATTAAAAATCCAAGCTAACAATTAATTTTTCAATTTAGCAGTCGTATAGATTTGCGCGACTCAATTACCATATACAGTGCTCGTATTGACACGCCATATCCGGTGCCGATACAAAAATTCAATATCAGTTCCGGTGTCCGATAAATTAGTATCCGTTCGCATCCTGAAACAAAGTCGTCTCAATTGACAATAGCGTATATAGTTTAAATGAAACTTTTTTGGCTTGAAATATTTTAGCCGGTATAATTTCTCAGTAGTGGCATTGCACTGCTACTGAAGTTCCTTACCCGCAAACGATGTCTGTAGACTAACGAATCCTACACCATTTCCTTAACGTAAGCGTAATTGTGGGGAGAATGTGTTCTAGAGCTCTAAAGATACGTCGTCTGCTTACTGAACTGCTTGAAACATTGTTCCCGCATTGTATCGCCCTAATTCCGATTCAAAACGACATCCGATTCCGGTTGCACAATCAATTGGAATCGGAATTTCCACATTTTAATTTTAGGTCTACTTGTTGTGATATGTTGTATAAAAATTCTGCATCACATATCTATTAAATTGTTTTCGACATGTTAACTTATCAATAATTGATTGTAGTTAAGCTTTACAGAGCCAAAAAATTACCAATTTGTTTATGCGACGTCTTTGAGAATTGTTGCTAGCCAACCGACATTCTACGTCAATATTATACTTTGTCAATACAAATTATCCGCATAGTCACAAATTTTGTAGTTCCGATTTCGATTCCGGTACAAATACGCTGTTCCGATTCCGGTATAATCCAGTTCCGCTTGGCGCCCTGCGATTTTCCGCGTCGAAGGCACAGACTCTGAACCGCCATAGGGAATTAAACAAAAAAAATAGCCAATCTTAATACAAAAACCACGTACTCCAGGGGGTCCAGCTTGCGTAGGTTCGCCAAAAAAAATAAAACTTTCTATAATCAGCTGAAACTCCCCACGTTACCCTTAGACAATTTGAAACCACTTGCGGTCACGCAAACCACGACTATTAGAATAAAGGTAAAAGGGAAGCTTGTGACAAAATATTAAAAATATCAGTCACCTTGCGACACTGGTTTCACAAACAATCTTGACATTTTGGCAAAAATCAAGTAAAAAAGAAACAGCGGCTGTGTACAATAATTTGAAATTCACAAGCCTATTTTATCTAAAAGACAACGATCACACACACATATATATAATACGTGTAGTCAACAGCATTTGACATAAACACAGTATACATTCAATACTAACAGTAAACATAGACACCTATATATGTTTGTACATATATGTGGTAGGCCAATCTGCTATTCAGACCAATTACTAATTAATCAGCCTAGGCCAATCTGCTATTCAGCCTAGGCCAATCTGCTATTTGCTCAGGATAGCAGACGGGCCTAGGCCAAGTGGTAATTGGCCTGAATAGCAAGTAAATTTAAACGTTAAGGCTACGATTAGACATAGGCTTAGGCATACGTGAGCATTTACATAAACCAGTCGTAGTGGGACTACAGTTATTGAGCGAAGCTCGAACACACGTAAGCAATTAAGGTAATATGCAAATTAGTTATTAGCTAACTATTCATTTATCGGTTTTGGAGGTTTGTAAGCAATTTCCTCAGATTCCTCGCACCCAAAGACCCTTCAGCCACCCTATAATTTTTGGAATAATTTAAAAAGTCCTAATTTTGTCTTGTCAATTAAGCTAATATGCAAATTAACTATTAGCTAACTATTCAATTATCGGTTTTGGAGGTTTGTAAACAATTTATTCAGATTCCTCGCACCCAAAAACCTTCAGTGAATCCTAAAAATTATTGAAATAATTTAAAAAGTCCTAGTTTTGTCTTGTCAGTTAAGCTAATATGCAAATTAGCTATTAGCTAACTATTCAATTATCGGGTTTGGATGTTTGTAAACTATTTATTCAAACTCCATGCACCTAAAAACTCTTTAGTGCTGAAATTATATTGCTTTTAACCTTAATAATTAGTGAAATATTGTAAAAAGTCCTAATTTAGACTTATAACCTATGCTAATATGCAAATGATCTATTAGCTAACTGCTCAATCGTCGGTTTTGGAGGTTTGTAGACAGTCTACGCAGATTCCTCGCACTCAAAACCCTTTAATGCTAAAATTAGATTGCTTCTAACTGTAATAATTAGTGAAATATTGTGGAAAGTACTAATTTAGGCTTAATTAATTATGCAAATTAGCCTGTAGCTAATAAACGGCTTAAAATTTTAAAACCCCAATGCGACGTTAACACCCCAGGATAATTGGCTTTCAAACAAAAAAGTTTATCAAAATGGGTTCAGCCCTTCCTGAGATTCTTTTCAGACGGACAGACGGACATCCAACTTTCGACCCCCAAGTACAAAACATAAAGCGCTTCGCGAAACTCCGAGTTTCGGTCGGAGTTTCGCTTTGCTCAATAAACGTAAATCTAAATATATCATGGTTCAACCGGAATTCCTGTTCCGGCCGTAATTCCTGCCTTAATTCGATTCCTGTCCCTGTTCCTGTTCTTGCATTCAAAGATGCCGGAACCGGAATTTTTACGGTTTGTGGTAACTTAGTCATTATCAGATAAAAATATTGGAAACTTTTTGTTTAAAAAATATCATAAAATGAGTGTTTTTGCAATTAGTTCATTTCTGTTAATTAACTGTTACATTAAAGAAAACTAATGTGTTTTCGCAAAACTTTCTGATGAAATGACTGAAAATTCGCTTATGCTCCTTGTGGGTTAGTTTTCTATAAAATTCCACCGTAATTCGGTGGTGAAATAATGAAAATTATTTTAAATACCGGTTCCTGCAAAAAAATTTAATTCCTGATCCGGTTCCGGCAAAACTTAGTTCGTGTTGGACCAGGCAAATAGCGATTGTAAAATGTAGCAAAACAACAGTTATGTAAAACAACCGCTGATTGGTTAACGGTACTGCGCTTGTTCAAACAATCAAATCTGATTGATCTGTAAGTTTAATAGCAGTATATTTTAAGCCAAACTGCTATTACGCTAAACAGCAGATTGACCTAGGCTAATTAGTAATCGGCCTGAATAGTAAATTGGCGTACGACAAATGCATAAAAATGTGTCTTCAAATTTTGTAATTGAGCGAAGCGAAACTCCGAGCAAAGCTCGGAGTTTCGCGAAGTGTTTTATGTTTTGTTCTTTCGGGGTCGAAAGGTGGATGTCCGTCCGTCCGTCCGAAACGGCTGAACCGATTTTGATAAACTTTTTTTGTTTGAAAGCCAATTATTCTGGGGTGTTAACCTCGCATTGGGGTTTGAAAATTTTAAGCCGTTTATTATCTACAGGCTAATTTGCATAATTAATTAAGCCTAAATTAGGACTTTCCACAGTATTTCACTAATTATCACAGTTATAAGCAATCTAATTTTAGCATTAACGGTTTTTGGGTGCGAGGAATCTGCATAAACTGTTTACAAACCTCCAAAAGCGATAATTGAGCAGTTAGCTAATAGATAATTTGCATAATAACATAGTTTATAAGCCTAAATTAGGACTTTGTACAATATTTCACTAATGATTAAGGTTAAAAGCAATATAATTCCTGCACTAAGGGTTTTAGGTGCGAGGAATTTGAATAAATTGTTTACAAACATCCAAAACCGATAATTGAATAGTTAGCTAAAAGCTAATTTGCATATTAGCTTAATGGACAAGACAAAACTAGGACTTTTTAATTTATTTCAATAATTATTAGGGTTTACTGAAGGTTTCTGGGTGCGAGAAATCTGAGAAAATTGCTTGCAAACCTCCAAAACCGATAAATGAACAGTTAGCTAATAACTAATCTGCATATTACCTTAATTGCTCACGTGTGTTCGAGCTTCGCTCAATAAATGTAGTCTCACTACTACTGGTTATCAGGGTGCACCCGGAATTCCGGTTCCGGCATTTTTTCACCTTCCGGTTCCGGTAAATTTTTACCGGATTTAAAAATTCCAGTATTATAATTTGGCCGTTTTCTTAACTTTGCTAATTTTTAAGAATCTCTTTTGGAAAGCCACTTGTACTCCGAATATAAGCCATTAATGGTGGATTTCACTTCAGTCGATGATGAAAATCTAAAATACAACAACTAAAATAAATACCTATGTTGACTAAGGTTATTTCACAAATAATATAGCAAAAAATAAGATTAAAATGAAATTTCTGGTGAAATGCATTTTTCACTTTCCGGTTCCGGTAAAATTTTCAAATTCCGGTTCCGGTTCCGGTAAATTGTGATTCCGGTTGCACCCTGCTGGTTATATAACAATCCCGTCTATGTGCTATGAAACTTTTGCCTACGACATATACATGATCACCACAACAAAAATTATTATCTGCACATGTAAACAATAATAACGTCGCACATAGTAATTAAACACATTCAACTTCCTTGTTTTGTATTTACATTAGTTTTTTTGGATCGTTGCCAACACACAATTTCATTCCACGTACACAGTAAACAAGATTGATTGATATACAATTGACATTAGAGATAGGAATCTCCGATACAGTATTTGTCGCGAACATATTATACACAGCAAAACGAAGCGGCAGCTATCGATTGATCGCATGGTCGACTCGTCGATATATAGGGTGACACTTTAGTATTTAATGATTTTTAGTGCACATAAATTATAATTTATATATTAAAGCTGGAACGCACCACATACGTATTTTGGGCAACTTTCCCGCATTACTTTGTTTACAACAATTTGTTAACAAATACACGTGATTGTTCTATGAAAAGAACATTTGCAAGGAAATTTTTGTGCTTTCGCTAACGTGTAAAGCTGGCAGACTAGTTTTACATTAGAGATCGGAATCTATCTGCGATACAGTATTCTTCTCGAACACATACAGAGCAAGACGAAGCGGCAGCTAGCGATTGACTCTATGGTGGGCGGATTCGTCGATATATAAGGTGACACTTTAGTATTTAATGATTTTAGTGCACATAAACTATAACACACTTATTGATTTTGATTGGGCCGAAGATCTCCAACTTCGGTCCTCCACTTTTTTGCACGCCCCTGGACCCCGGATGACAGCAAAATAAAACATTGGCCAGAAAAAAGTGTGAGAAATTACAAAAACTACGGTGCAACCAACCGGATACAGAAATACCAAAGCCGAATATTTACAATTAAGAGTATATAAGTCAGGGTTCCACCGGAATTTCGGTTCCGGCCAAAATTCCTGCAAAACAACAATTGCTGTTATTTCCAAATGAGTGTTTTCGCAATTTGTTCAATTTTTGTTTATTTAATACACTGTTTCGATATATATGTCTGTTCCTGCTTCGGTTCCTGCAAAGAAATGCAATTCCTGTACTGTTCCGGCAAAACTTAGTTCCTGATGGAACCCTAGGCACGTAGCCAGCTAAACCCGAGGGTGGCCAAAACAACTTTAGGAGGACATACGGCTGAAATAACAAGACTTCAAGCGGGGCTAAAACTTTTCTGGGGGGGGGCAAGGCAAAGCCCCTACCGGCTCCTCTCTGGCTACGGTCTGAACTTTATAGGTTTGTTATAATACAGTCTTGCTCCTACAGTAGTTATTTTTATTGTGATTTCGAACAAAAATCACGCCAAAATATTGTGATTTTGTTAATAACAGTGTCACATAAAACATAAAATTTGGACTGAAGTAGATTAAATCGAATGCAATAAACGCACTGAATTTCAATACTCACCATTGTTATGGTCGAAGGTTCAAGACCTATCACGAACTGGTGATAGGTGTTACACACATTTCAAAATCCGGGCTCTGGTCTTCAGTTGATAAAACTTTATATGAAGGGAGGCGCTGCACAAGTTTAAGAACATCAAAGCGCTGGACTGTGCAAGTTTTCTCTGTATGACACTGTACTGCCTAACACACCGTAAATTAATATCATCATAACTATCGAAAACCCGCTGGTGCTACCGTAGCGGCCAATCTTACATTAAGTCGGCGAAGCCTAAGCTTCATCGTAAAGATAAGCTTATACCAGGTTCCAACAGAAACTAAAGTTTGCCCGAACAGAAAGTTACAGAAATTCATTTTTTGCAGAAACCGGACCAAAAACAGGAACCGGAACCGGAATTTAAAATAATTTTCATCGGCGAATTACTGTTGGACTTTTTAGAAACTTGCCGCCAAAAAATGGCTTAAGTTAATTTTCAGGTATTTCATCATCAAGTTTTGCGAAAACACATCAGAAACAGTTTATTAACAAAAGTGAACTAATTGCAAAAACTCTCATGTCGAAATAACAATTTTTCAAATGTATACAAAGTTTACAATAAACAGCAATTGAATTTTTGCAGGAATTTCGGCCGGAACAGCAATTCCGGTAGATCCTTGCCCAATGATGACTTAACCTAGACCCAACATTACGCAAAAAATAGTCTATATATAGCTTAAGTTTCTTCTATATCTATTGCAGTTGCGCGGAAACACTAATAAAAGTAATGTAGGTCAGCGTAGCAGTATATACTAAACAGTAATAAAAGCCAACAAACCAATCGTTATCTTATAAAGCTTGAGCCATATTTTCTTTTACATCTTCCAAAATTCACGCAATGCAATAAGCTAATCCGCCTAAAACTATACAAAAATTATATTACACCGTCACCGGTTTATACTGAAAGAAAAGCACATAATGCATCATTTTGGAGACACTTAGATCAATGTCGGTTTGTTTCCATTGTTCTAAGCAACAGTCAAAGACTTTTTTATACTAATACCTTCAACTAATTATAAACACAACTATATTAATAAGTACACGTGAATGGTACGTACGTAGTGCTAAGTGCAGGGGCGTAGCCAGAATTTTGAAAACGAGGTGTTGGGGCGACGTGTAATAACTGAAAAGAGGCTTTTCTTGTGCTGCTAAACTAGCAGAACAGTTTCTAAAAACTGACCAAAATTCACAACAAAAAACGTTTGATTAACAGAACTCAGCTGAGTTAGGGTTGTGCTATGCGCGACGTCCGGCGCCGTCCGTCACCATACGTCGCCTGTACGGCGCCGTCCGACGGCGCCGTACAAGTAATAGACGGCACCGGACGCCAACAAAAGTATAGTGCAACCCTAAAGTATGTTATGTATGTAGGTATATAAGTACGTAATTTTAACTAAACACACAAACATGCGATTTGCGATTCATATCATGCTTTGGTCATTTTTTCTAATGCAGAGAGAGCAATAGAACTAACAGATACATGCTCGTATGAACAAACGACAGCACAGATTTATATCAGAGTACAACTGGGTGCGGATGCCAAAAATCGTAGAACCAACTACTGATACAAGTTCCGATAAAAGTGATACTTGATGACGCTAATTTTGATTTTGTTCCTACAAAAGCTTTGGTATTAACTGGGTTTCTTGATACCAGAGTGCAACCGGAATTACAATTTACCGGAACCGGAATTTTAAAAAATTACCGAAAATACATGACCTGAAAAAATAATTTTCATTTTCTTTTTTGCAATATTATTGGTGGAATTACCCTAGTTGTTGTAGATAGGTATTCACTATCTGCTGTATTTTAGATTTTCATAATATCCACGGAAACGAAATCTACCTTCGATGGTTTATTTTCGGCGATTGTCCAAAGTTTATGCACTATACTAATGAAATCTATTTAATTTTATCGTCATTTTTAAGCAAAACGCAATTAAAATTTAATACATCAGAATTTTTGATTCCGATAAAAATTTACCGGAACAGGAATTCCGGTCGCACCCTGTTCATAATATGCTTATTCCAGTCATTTGGTTGCAAAAATTTCCTACTCGACCGTGCTATAAACACTGAGTTTTGATTTGCTTCGTCAACCGGTCCTAAGCCGTTTATATAAAAATCTAATGACTATTAGCAATCGAAGTACGCTATTCCCAGCAACAACCCACCAGACTAAGTTTGATAGTACGTACCAAGGAGTGGTCGGATAATATCTGGTTACGGCTAATATCCGGCAAAACCAATATCAGTCTGCGTCCGTATCTTGTACGAGGGATGATATGAGACCACGGTACTTCTGATTAAATTCCGTTTATGGAAATCCTGGGTAACTTTCGTGGATACGGTTCCGGTTGCAGGTTTTAAATGCTCAAGTTCCAAATCTTTAACTGCGTACTGATGATCTTCAGGCACCCCCATTAATAATACGTTTCTTCGTTTCATTGTTATCCTGCTTATATTTCCCCAAATTTTGTTTAGCAAATCCGCGTTGAAAATAGCATACGCTTTAACGAGTGATTAATTGACATACAAACTTGTTAGTCACTGACACGAAGCCCAAGCTATTCTTACTGTCGTATGACTCAAAATTAGGTTCAAGTACAGGAACTGTTCATTTATGTCACCGAGCAGAAAACTTTAGACCCAGCCCTGGTGCTCGGGTCCAATATTTAAATCCAGGTCTTGCACTAACCTTCTCATTTTCCCTAATTGACTAGTTATATACATATAAAACGCGATTCGTGAACGGAAAATTTCCGTTCACGGATCCGGAAAGGTAAAACGGAAATTGAAGATTGCATTTAAAATTTGGCCATGGTTAAGCCCCGAGAAGCCATCGAAGGTAGATTTCGCTTCCTTGGATTACGAAAATCTAAAATACAGCAGATAAAGTGAATATCTATCTCCAACTAGCGTTATTTCGCCAATAATATATATAGCAAAAAAGAAAATTCCGCTTATGTTTCTGGTAATTTCTTCAAATCCCAATTCCGGTAAATGGTAATTCCGGTTGCACCCTGGTATATATGTGGGTGTTGGGCGTCTCTTTAAGCTACCAAATAATACATATATGTCGTGCCCTAAACAGCTATTTGCCCCAGTTGGCAACTGGGATGTCCCAACAATTTCTGAAATACAAACTGCTTTTGATTGGAGCATAGTAGCGACCAAACAGCTGCTGGAATGCAAGATGTTTGTGATAGGTTGTTCATGCTTGACTGTGTTCGCGAAAATTGGCTTACACAATAATTATTTGGCTTTAACATATTTGCAAAGTATAAATGAAACACGGTTTGTATAGTATACAAACGAAGTTTTGCGCGCGTGTGCCGTAATGTTCGATCAAATTTCAACGTTATGTGGGTAATGCTGTTTTTATTACTGTTGTTTTGAATAGCCGATCAAATTGCGCCTCAGTAATTGTAACTCTCCACCAAATATAAACCTTGTTTAATTTCTAGCTTGCAAATATGGTGAAGCCAAATAATTACTGTGTTGTTTCTCGAATATAGTCAAGCCTGAACAGCAATTGTCGTTTGGGATGTTCAGTCGCCAACTGGGGCAATTAGCTGTTGGGGCATAACATGTATACTGACAGAATATTAACTGTTGCAGACCGAATGTCATAAAACTGTTTTTATAAGAGGTAATACTAAACATGTTGTCGCGCGACTGCATTTACTGACGTCAAGAACTGTGGCAAATGCATGCATTGCGTACGTACATATATTAAAACAGTAAAACATCTACCTTAGCCGCATATCAGGTTGTAACACGGTACATATGCACAGAAACATATTTATTGTTAAACGAGAATATCACTTGCTTTTCATAGCAATATTATGTATCGTCAATAAAGTTTTATGATGCTAAGCAAAACAAGCAGCGCACTTGCAATTGGCAATTAATCGATATACACTAGCTACTAATAATAGTAACTATTATATTCCAACTTATCAGCATTGTTGACGATTCAACCGGAGCAGGGACGAAGCCAGTTTGATTTCGGGTAATAACTTTGTATTATGTAAACGATTTATTGCGAGCGAGTATTGCAACCGGACATTCGGGATTCATGATGTTATAATGATACACGTATAAGTTGCGTTTCTACGGTTTCCAAAAATCTCAGATTGATTTATCTTCCTATTTCTCCTCTGGTCAACGAGCAGTTATTATGCTAAACAACACTGGCACCGCGGTTTTCATTCGAGATTAATGAATAACACTAGCTAAATAATTATCAGAGGTATTACAATTATTTTATTTGACATCAGAATTTTTAACGATTCCAACGGAACATAACATAGACAAAACAAATTTCAGGTGAGAATAACTTTATATTACGGAAGCGTTTTTTGCGAGCGAATTTTGCAATCGAAATTTTAAGGATTCATCACGTTGTTATGACGCTCTTCTAAGGGAACCGAAGTTTAATCTCAGGCTGTAAATTGCAGTGCAAGATGTGTGCATAGCCGATTGGGAACTTCATATGTGTTCGAAGAGCTCGCTACGGCTAGTGTTTTGCGCGACTAACTGTTGTTTAATTAATAGAACATTATTTAGCGCCACAGCGCCGACTATATGTAGCCCATAATATTTGGAGGCGTATGGTTTTTCTATGGATTTACAGACATTTGACCATTCTAAAAGTTTTCTAGCGACTTGGGACCATGGTCTAAAATGTTTGTAGTGAATATCTATAACCAGTTGGTAATAGGATTTAAAACTCAGTGACCGTTGTGCTTGCAAATATCACATTTTGCACACAAAACTGAGGTAAAATCAAACCTGAAAATTGTGATAAACCCTTAAGATCTTCGTTCAATGATTAGAACTTTATAGATCACGTATATACCTCGCAATTTTTCCGTTACGGATATGCTGAAATTGTTTGAATCGAAAGAATTAGCAAATTTATCCAAACTCTTATAAACACTTCAATGCTTCCGCCATTTTTCATTAAAATTCTTAAAAGACTGGTGAATTTATGCACGCCTCACATAGGAGCCGGAAGTGTGGGGGCAGGAGGGGGCACTTGCCCTCTGATTGTTTAAATTGGGAAGCTCACAATATCAGACTGTAGAATAACTTTTCCACTAACACAACTAAACCCGTTATTAAATTTGTACGCCTTAAGACTACTAACAGCAAAATGCGTATTAATATGCAGTGATATCGGTAAAATTATCAAAAGAAGGGTGTAAACGGAGCATTCGAGCATTTTATGCACCATTATTCCCTCCAATATAATTTCGCCTTACATTGCATAAACAAGAAGCGAAGGTGAGAAAGAAGGTTTGTTGTTCGTACAATTAAAGGTCCCGGAATTTTGTGCAGGCAGGTTAACGTTTGGTAATGATTACCTGTCTTGGCGGTTTGTTCTCTGAGAAGAATATTTGCCGTCTGAAACATTTTATTATAAGCCACAGTTTAGAGTGTAATATTTTCTAAATGAAACTGTTCATAGTGTCAATACTGCTTGTTGACTGTGCTGTATTTGTCAAATCTAACGATAGCGCGTGCAGGCCTATGCCTCCAAGATCATTTCAGTTGTCGCACGATAGCAGTTGCGTTGATGTTTCGATTATAGTGCGAAAAGTTGAACTGTTGTGTTGCCACAAAACTGCCACAGATAATGGTGTCGACGTACGATTTTGTCCCGTTTGTGGTCCAACTAAACTTTGCGACAGGTATACCTTCGAGCGTCCAGGTTTCTGGTGGGTCTATAAAAGCGTAAAGGTTTATTAATTATTGATTACATTTTTTGCTTAGGCTTAGGCGTAGGCTAATAGGCTTAGGCTTAAGAACACATTTTCGCAACGCTTGGCAAGGCTTAGGAATGCACTTTAATCCACTGGTTACGGCCCTAAAAGTAACATTGGCCCCTTCACTTTTACGCGATGCGTTTTGACTTGAGTTTGAATGCGTGCAACACCTGTCAATGTACAACCGGAAGTTTACAAATACCGGAGGATGGAGATAGGGCTGTAGGTTAGTACCGGAGCCGTTGCTGGAGTTGAAGCTTGCATGGTGATGCGAAATTAATGTTTAATTCGATAATTTTTAAGCAAACATTTGAAAAGGGAGGGGTTGTCGAAATTTTTGATTTTTATGTTATTTTTAAGAAAATTCCAACGACTAAAAATGCTCGAAATTGTGTTAATTTTTTTACTGTAAACGATCTAAATAGAGAAGTATTAAGAGGGGTCCACATTTTGAGATCCAAAATCCTAAAATCTATAAAAAGACAACAGCGCCGACAAACGGCTTAGACTGTTGAAATATTAGTATGTAAGAGACGCGTCAGACTACCTGCATAAACTTAATTAAATTCAGAAAAAAAGATTAGGCATGCAAATCCAGGGTACAGACAGTGAAAATAACGGAAACGAAAATTGAATCGGAAAACGAATAGTGAAGTGTAAAAGTTTCAAAGATGCTTTATTTTTCTGACAACGCAACTGAGAGCAATGCAAATGTTCACCGAACTTTTCAAAATTTTAAATAAAAAATGGCCGATGATGCATCGATCGATATTTTTAAGATTTTGGATGAATTTTGTGATTTTTTATTTCATTTCGAGCAATAAAACCATATCTGTAAAATGACAAATACGAATGGTGGCGGAGGGTGGGTTGAAGATAAATAACAGTCCGTAACCGAATAACAAGGGGAGAACCCTCTGGAGAGGTTAAATAAATATCAGTCCCCCTCTTATTCGGGCCACTACAGTAGGACTTTTTTATGCAAGTTTTGCACTCAGAACTAAAAACTGTCGTAAGCTTGCCTATTCAAGTATTCATGACTATAATAGATTCTACACTGTAAAAAATGGGGAGTCAAATTGACTCTCTTGGGAATAGGCTTTTCCTGACTACACAAACTGAGTCCAATTTGT
Organism: Enoplolaimus lenunculus; assembly: GCA_030248215.1. Classification (NCBI taxonomy): domain Eukaryota; kingdom Metazoa; phylum Nematoda; class Enoplea; order Enoplida; family Thoracostomopsidae; genus Enoplolaimus; species Enoplolaimus lenunculus. The sequence continues at coordinate 52,213 of JASANG010001771.1, read as the reverse complement.
CTCCGCCAGAGTCAAATTGCACTCACTGAGCGATTCAATGAATCGAATTGGACTCTGTCGAAGTCAAATTTCACTCAGTTTGTATAGTCAGGAAAAGCCTATTTCTGAGAGAGTCAATTTGACTCCCCATTTCTTACAGTGTATGCACATTTGAGATTATGGTCACATATTATATTGATAAACGAGCTGAATGAAACCATTCGAAAATAGGGTCTTAGGTCAAATTTTGTATAAGGAAGATATTCTCGTTTAACAGTTTTTGTGAGCGACCGTAGCGACTTACACTGCAAAAAACGGTTAGTCAAATTGACTCTCTCCGAAATAGGCTTTTCCTGACTACACATTCTGAGTCAAAATTTGATTCCGCCAGAGTCAAAAGTCGACTCACTGAGTCGCACGTTGTAATCTGGTGGAGTCAAATTTTGACTCGTTTTGTGCAGTTAGAGAAAAAGTCTATTTCGGAGAGAGTCAATTTGACTAACCATTTTTTGCCATGTAGGAATTTTTTAACTCAACATCGGTCGAAACTTTTCAAAAATGTGTTGTTATTGTCCTTGTGTTTTTACAACAAATTTTTGAATATTACACTTCAAACTTTAAATCTTATACAACCTTGCTAAGCATTAAAATAATTTGTTTGTTGCAGCAATTTATGTTCGTTCAAAGTTGTTATTAACCCGTATGGGTAAGTTGATCGAGCATCGGATAATGAATAATAATTTTTTATGTTCTTCTATTCCAGCAAAATTACAACTATAGTACCCTGAATTAGATATCAAGCTACAAAGCGAACCAGTGCCTATTTTGAGTTCGGATCAATATGAGTCTATATTCCGAATGGAGTTCGTAAACTCAGAGTGTAGAAAAACGAATAGTAAAAATAACGGAAACAGAAAACGGATATTGAAGTATAAAAAGTTTCAAAGATGTTTCGTTTTTTTCTGCTAACACAATTGAGTTAATATGCAAATATTCAGCGGCTTTCTAAAATTATAAATATAAAATGGCGGATGCACGGAAATTGATTAAGATGTTGCATGAATTTCGTAACGTAATCTTTATTTGATTTCCATCCATTTCAGAACTTTTGTAACGAAAAATTGCGATATATAAACGTGATTTATAACTTAAATATTGAGCGCTAAAATGACATAATTTCTTGAATTTATATAACGGATATAAAAACGGATATCCGGTTACACCCTGCCGTAAACGAATAAGTCCAAGATATGTTACCAGTCCATAAATGTCAATTACATCTAATTAGAATTTCCGAAAAAATGATTCCTGCACCAAATAAAGTTTCAGTACAGAGTCTGAGTTCTCAAACCATATGTTCGATACATATATATTGGTCAATTTTACTTTTAGGGGAATAATAGTAGATTAAGCGTATTCCTAAGGCTAAGCCTAAGCCTAAACTTTACAAAAGTGTGTTCCTATTAGCCTAAGCCTAAGCCTAAACCTACGCAAAAAAATGTAATCTAGCATCTAAAGTTACCCTTTCACAGAGCCAACAAAAACCTGCATGCCCCTCAAAGAAACATGGGCCCATATATTAATAGAACTGTATAACTTTAACCCCATTCCGCTACAATACACTAAGTACTAAAAAACAGTGCAAACTGTATATGCACAATCAGCTGCGGATCCATGATTTTCAAAAAGGGGACACAGTTGACCACCACCAAGCAACAGATGTAAAATTAAATTTTGAAAAAATTTTGACTGTTGTAACAACTATTTTTCCCGGCACGCGTTGCGTTTTTGGCCTACCCCACCCCCTCTTGTTTAGGGGGGTCTGTATGCAGTTCTATATCCTAGTAATGCTAGGAGCAAATTGTAACCCCCCTTGTTTAAGGGGGGAGGTAAGGTGTACTGAAGCATACTTTATTGTTAATTCTTGCTTAAACCCCCTGATTGAGGGGGGTCGAACAAAAACACAACGCGTGGTAGTACATTTAGTACCATGCACAGCCCTAGTAGTTGCACACTCTTCTGCAAGGTGGACACCATCCACTTTTGCTTTAAACTAACCGTCGATTTTTGAGCGTGAGTTGAAATTTATATAGAATTGAATAAAATTGGGGGGACACAAAATTATAAATAACTTGTAAAATTAAACTGTTTCATGAACTATTTATTGTGTGACGAATTTTACCTAAGTATTTTATGTCTGTCCCGCATAGCCGTCATATTGTTTCACCCTTGTATTAAACAGTCGGAGCATTGGCCGTTAGACATCAAAGTCGGTAGAGATGAGACCACATTTCGGTCGTAATGGGCCATAGTAACCTTGGCCAATGTATATAACAGGGACAGAACAGTAGTATAACCATATTCGTAAGCGTAAGCCTAAGTGTAAGAATGAGGCTTATACATAAGCCTAAGCATAAGCCTAAGCCCAAGCCTTTGCAAATGCTGATCTTGAGATACCCAATGGTGAAACCATTGACGACTTCACCACAAATTAAACCAAGACAATTTCTTTCTGGTCTGCAAGGCGTGTGCTGGCCCGCTCCTTTAATGATCTTTTTGTGAGCGCTGCCGTAGCTGACTGGTGTTCGTTAGCGCCTTCCGTATGCAAGCAATCGTGGGTTCGAATCCTCACTTGCAATTAAGATCACAGTCGAAATAGAAAATATTCATGTGAGAAAGGGTTTATGTATAAGTATTTCAGTATAAAATGTAAATCAGCTGCCGAAGATATTCTGTTGCCTTACAAAGAAGTATTTTTCGACGGAGTTCGACGCAATTCAGCTTGGGATGGTCAAAATCATCTTAAAACAACAGTTGACAAAATTACAATTTGTTCCAATTGGCCGTCTGATTGGTAATTTTTTGTTTATTATTTTATTTGATAATAATGTTCGAGGCATGGACGCAGCCATAGGATTGTGGTTTGAAAAGAACCGCTCCGTTTTGACTTAACTATATATGGTTGGTTATATTTTAAGTTTATTTGTCTCAGCTAATCATTTTATACTTTAAAAAATTTTGTATTTAATAAAAAATTTTATTATTTAATAAAAAATTTTATTATTTAATAAAAATATTAGTATTTAATAAAAAAACTTAAGTATTTGATAAAAAATTTTTAGCACTTGATAAAAATTTAGAACTTAATAAAATTTTTATTATATATTTAAATATATATGCGTACTAACAAAATAAATAGTCTTGAAATTTCGAAACTCCTACTCTCTAAAAGCTTAAACTAACTTGATTTAAGCTTAAGCTAATCCACCAGTATTAAACTAACTTTCAAGATTAACTAAACTAACTGGTAGGCTTAAGCTTAAACTCATTTAAAATGTTACTTATTTTCAGTTTAAGCTAAACTTAGTGAACTCTTAAATATACTGCTGCACTTGTTACTTAATCTAAAAATAAGTTTACTTAATCTCGTGTTAAGCTTAAAAACACGTTAGTTTAAGTGAAACTTAAAATTCTAGTTTAGTTAGTCCGTCCAGCCATTTCAGTTTTACTTAAACTGATATTCAAGTTTAGTTAAGCTATAATTTAAGCTTAAGTTTTTAGAGAGTACTTACATTCTTAACTTTTCAAGACATGTCCGGTATTTCGTACGTTAATAGCCTTAAACAGTTCAGAAATACGTGACTCAAATGATCAAAACATAAATGTCTTTTATTCAAAAAATTACTGTTGCAAATTTATAAGACATAAATTTCTTCCTTTCAAGAAACAGTTGTCTTGTATTCAAGAGTTAATTTTCTGATTTTTATGCATGTAAAAAAGTTGCTCCGGTTACATTCTTAAGAGTGTATATAAATAAAACCAAACTTCACCGATATTGTGGGTTGACCTCCAGGTTCCCCCAACCTGAATTACGTCTTGCACGTACCTTAGGTTGTAAAATTAGGGTATGTGATTGAGCCTTAGCCATCAGTTTTGGAGTCGATTTTCCTAGTGAACTTTATTAATATTTGCCTTATAATCGATAATGAAACAAAGTCTCAAATTTAACACTTTAAGTCTCAAAAACTTCAGACCCATATTTCTTAAAATTTTAATAAATATAAGTTTGAAATGCAAGACTTATATGTCTGGAATACGTATTAAGACATAATTTTTGCAAATTTCAGGCAATATTTCTTGAATACAAGACAACTTATTTTGTGTGTATGTATATATTTAAATATATATACTTGTCGTAGGAAGACACGTCGAACTCAAATTATTCCGTTTTACAGGAAACCCGGATTAACAGTACTGCATGCGAAAGATCTGATGGCAATAGCACATTTAGAATTTTCGTTGCTTAAATCGAAATCAAACTGGAAATGGTACGTAGACAACTTGGCGTCAGGTACCAATCGGCCTCATCAGCAGAGCCGAAAATTATTCCATGGACTCGTTCGGGTACTTAAGGAATTTCAAGGAAGCTCCAACGAGCAGTTCGAAGCCCTAATTGATGGATCCAACAGCAAGGCATACGTCCAAGGGCAACTGTTTGTTTCAGTGATTTATGTTGCTAATATACAGCGATATAATAGTCGAACGAAACGAGAAGATTTATGATTTAATTAGATTTTAAAATTGTAAAATGTTCTTGGTTTTTGTACACTTTTTTGGTATATTTACGTTCAGGTATTAGGCTGCGACAAAGCTTCTGAATGCCTACGCCTTTGCCTACAAACAAATAAGAATTGTTTCGAAATTTCACGATTCTTTCTCTTAAGTTTTCAAGACTAAAATGTCTTCAGACGTTAATAGTCTTAAACAGTTTATATATTCGCATCTGAAATGGTTAAAATGTAAATATCGGATTCACGAAATTACTATTGCCAATTTATAAGAATTAAACTTTTTCCTTCGTATTCACGAAATTACTATTGCCAATTTATAAGAATTAAACTTTTTCCTTCGTATTCACGAAATTACTATTGCCAATTTATAAGAATTAAACTTTTTCCTTCGTATTCACGAAATTACTATTGCCAATTTATAAGAATTAAACTTTTTCCTTCGTATTCACGAAATTACAATTGCCAATTTATAAGAATTAAACTTTTTCCTTCGTATTCACGAAATTACTATTGCCAATTTATAAGAATTAAACTTTTTCCTTCGTATTCACGAAATTACTATTGCCAATTTATAACAATTAAACTTTTTCCTTCGTATTCACGAAATTACTATTGCCAATTTATAACAATTAAACTTTTTCCTTCGTATTCACGAAATTACTATTGCCAATTTATAAGAATTAAACTTTTTCCTTCGTATTCACGAAATTACTATTGCCAATTTATAAGAATTAAACTTTTTCCTTCGTATTCACGAAATTACTATTGCCAATTTATAAGAATTAAACTTTTTCCTTCGTATTCACGAAATTACTATTGCCAATTTATAAGAATTAAACTTTTTCCTTCGTATTCACGAAATTACAATTGCCAATTTATAACAATTAAACTTTTTCCTTCGTATTCACGAAATTACTATTGCCAATTTATAACAATTAAACTTTTTCCTTCGTATTCACGAAATTACTATTGCCAATTTATAAGAATTAAACTTTTTCCTTCGTATTCACGAAATTACAATTGCCAATTTATAACAATTAAACTTTTTCCTTCGTATTCACGAAATTACTATTGCCAATTTATAAGAATTAAACTTTTTCCTTTTAAGATACAGTTGTGTTGTCTTGAACGTATGTAAAATCTCAGATTGTATAAAACTATGTATAATTTCGTAGTGTTTTAGCTTTCAAGTTTGGAGTAGGCTTCCCTGTAAAATTTGTTTTCAAGACCTATATGTCTGGAAAATCATCGAACAAATTCTTGTATTTCAAGTATATTTGTCTTATATTTCAGAAATATTTGTGTTAACTGTTAATTGTTTATGAAATCAAGTCTTAAAATTCAGACTTTTAAATCTCAAAAGAAGTTTCAGACCCCACACATATAAAAAAGTCTGGAATTCGATAAAAATTTAAGGCAATATTTAATGAATATCACACAAATTGTTTTGTGCGTTGACTTTTGCATAATGATTTGCCAAAACCTAAAAATGCCAAGCCTGTTTCATAAAAATTTATTTTTAACATGACACACTGCGGCGTGTACATAGCGATCTCTAAATTATTTGATAGCGTTATAATTAAGTAATAGCGTGCGGTATTCTTACAGAACTTCAGAGTTAACATGAGTAGCATATCCGAACTAAAGGAAGTTCAAAAAGAAGATCAACTTTATGGCCAATGTAAAGAACAGGAACGGAACTGTATTAAAAGCGTATTTCTAACCCTGAGCTTGCGTAAGCGTAAGCCTAAGCCTAAGCGTAGAGAATGAACAGATTCCTGAGCCTAAGCGTAAAGAATGAACAGATTCCTAAGCCTAAGCCAAATAAAAAAGCTAGCTTTAAGCTTAAGCTTACTCTTTCAGTCCAACAGAAAAACTCTCCACCCCTGAACTTTACATGGGCCTATCTTTTATGATCACACCGTGCTAGGTTTTCGGCCTTGTAATACGACGGACTGTGGACAAAATTAAGCCTTCCCTAAAACTCTAAAACAGATCATTTTTTATTTCAAATTATATATTTAAACTTTTACATTCCGAGATAATATTTTCAATGTTTTCAATAATTTATTTTTGATTTCCAAAAGTTTTTCGTCCAGCAATGTCTAAAACAAAAAAACTGAAAAATTGCGCAACTGCGTACACGAGATATGCTCCTAAATTAAATACACAATGAACAGTGTTTAACAATTGTTACGCGTATGCGCAGTATTAAGTGTCTGCAACTCGAGAAAGCATAACATTTGGATCGGGCCTGTTTAACGCCAAACTTTGCACTGTCGTTATAAAATACGTAAAACTGTCACGGCGCAACCGGAGGTATGAATCCGGTTCCGTCTGAAAGCCTACCTTCAGTATCTCCCCGAGCTTCCAGCAACTTCGGTAGTGAAATTTTTTTAATTTTTATAAAAATTGTGTCCTTTTCACAGATTTGTTAATTATACAAATTTATGGGCAATTTCCAAAGTTTAAATTATTGAAATTTCCAAAATACGACGGTCGAAACAATTTTCTGGGCAACACCAGTTATTGCAAAAAATTTGAGAATTTGGCCCAGTGTAAAGAACAGGGACGGAACAGTATTATAAGCATATTCCTAAAAGTAAGCCTAAGCCTAAGCCTAAGCCTAAGCGTAAGAATGAGCATATTACTGCCTAAGCCTAAGCCAAGCAAAAAAATTTGTCTTAAGCTTAAGCTTATTTTTTCTAGTCTCACAGAAAAACATTCTGCCCTGTATCTTTACATGGGCCAGAACTTGTTACATTTTAGCAATAATAATAATAATATTTTTTCGCCACCTCTGGATCAGGAAAATTTTGCTGACCTCCAGCACTGGTGTTTTCACCTCCGGTTGTACCTATCTTGGGAACTGTGAAATTGGCGACAAAAAATACTGGACCAGGCTGGAACGAGACCTACAAGATTTCAGCATGTATTTCACACATTCAAACCACCGAACAACTGACAGTTTGGCCATACATCAAGTAAAGCTTAAGCTTTAGACTAATTTTTTGCTTAGGCTAATAGGCTTAGGCTTAGGTAAGCAGATTCATATGCCTAGACGTTGGCTTAGGGTTAGGCTTAGATATATGCTTATGCAACTGTTATGGCCCTGTTCTATATTATTGCCACATTACCTATACAATGAATATTCTTTGGACTGGCAACGCGTTTGGAATTTGCATACCAGGATCCTTTGTTACATTTTAGTTGTTCGCCTCCGTCCAAGTAGACCCCGCCGTAAGCAAGGATTTGATTCGGACCACATTTAGGATAAGCCACGAATTTGTTTGATGGGTCTAAACTGTATATGACGTCATTCAATCGTGATGACGTCAGAGATAGCCGGCATGGGGTTGAGCCTGAAATGGCAGACTTACTGTGGCCAGTATGACTACTGTCTCGACATCCTTTCTACAGACTCAGGACCAGGTATACTGATGAAGCACACTCTCTGATGCCAAATTTCAAGATTTACATTACTGTTTAACCCGATTCGAGTTAAAGAGACTGAACAAATTTTTTACATCTACGCAGGCATTATAAAGTGGATGATCCATATATGCACTGGCCCATGTTAGTAACGCCCTAAAGCCTAAACCTAAACCTAAGTTTAAACTTATAAGTACAAACCTTAAGTGATAGCCTTACTACAGGCTTAATCCTAACTTCTACGCTAGACTAACGTAAATTCAAGCCTCCTAGTCTCTAATACCCTCAGTGAACAGGCCTCTAAATTAACAAGGACCAGTGCGCTTTTTGGGTGCGGCCGATCCTTAGCGGAATCCTGTTTTCGAGCAAGACTTCAATAGGATAGGCTTAGGCTTTCGGCTATTTAATTTGCGTTAGGCTCAGGCTTCAAACATTTCTTATGGTAATGTTTAGGCTTTGAGTGAGGAATATGTGTTGCGTAGGCTACTCAGACTCGCAAACGGTTGCATTCGCTGGTCCACACCTATCGAATGTCGAGAAAAGATAGGATTAACTAAAATACGTTGAGAATGAGAGTTCACAGTTGTTGTTGTTGTTGTTGTTGTGGTGAATGTAAAGAACAGGGGTGGAACAATGGTATAATAGTATTCCTATGCCAAAGACTAAGCCAAGCAAAAAATTATTCTAAAGCTTAAGCTTTTAGTCTATTGCAGTCCCACAGAAAAACGTTGCCCTGATCTTTACATGGACCTGAACACCAATACTTTATGCGGGGTTCACGTTATAACCGGGGCAGGCGGGACACGGTTTGTCCCAGTTGATTCGACGTCAACGTTAAAATTTGGGCACTTATATCGGGTCAACAGACAAAACTCGAATGTCATATGACATTAGCTTACAAACCACCGCCCTCAAACGATCAATGTGTACAAGGCACGGTATGTCATGTGACACTGTCGGACATTTATGCGAATATCATATGATATTCCAAAATTTCAACGAATATCATATGATATTCAGCGGGACAGTGTAACCTTAGGTACTGATAAATGAATGAAAAGTTGGACGGCAGAGGTACAAACGTGCTTTAAATACCAAATACATGTCTGCAAATCGTTTCCGACACAAAATCGCTTAAAGCCACAGGTTCATAATTCAAAAATTCAAATTTCAAATTCTAGTATCATATGATATTCAACAGGACAATTTGGGTATGTTACCTCAAGTATGCAGACATTTGAAAATACATCATATGATATTCGCAGACATTACCTCGAATATCATATGATATTGAAGGACAAAAGGTGAACTACACATGATATTAGCAGACAAATACGATTTTTTGAATACGATATGGGGTCTACAAGCAGACAAAATCTGACCCAATAGTCTAATAGAGACAAAACGTGTCCCAAGCTGCCCGGTTATAACGTGAATCCCGCATTAGAAGCGTCCTGTCACTGCTCACACGACTTCAATGGGTCTGATTTACGTCTTAGTCTAATATTTTCCCTTAGACTCGAAGTTAGTTTTCGATTTAATTATACGGTGAGTCTGACAGGCTAAACGCTTATAGAAGAATAGGTTTAGGCTTGGAAACTAGTTGAAGCTAATGTTGTGCCCATCTATTTAACATATGAAATATACAAATTTTAACCAACGCTAGCAGCTGTTTTTAAACAGCAAAAATTGTTGTCTATAGTGCTGCTGAGAATTTCCACATTGCGTACATAAATTAAAGTAAACCATGCATTATTGTCCAAGTTTTGTTTACACCGTTTGAACCCATAGACGTTTAAAGCGTTACGTATGCTCACCTTCATACTCGACACACTTCAATTCGTCTAAATTGACCTTCAAATCACCAATAAACCAATTTCGAAGCCGACAGTCCATCGAAGCCATCGTCTGATTCAATAAACGGCCGTTGTGTTTGAAAATTTGTACCATCCGTTTGCTGGGGTCGTCTCGGGCAAGCGATGGGCAAAATATTTGTCGGTAGCGATCTTTTTGATTTTTGGTTAGTTGAACAAAGTTTGCTGATTTCGAAAATTGAGGACACGACGATTCTGAAATTTCATTTTATTAAAGCATTAAAAATAGTTTAGAAATGTCGCAAAGTTTGTTTACAGAAAACCTATAAAGAATCTTGCATTTCAGAGTACTGTAGTGATCCGAATAAAAGGGGGACTGATATTTATTTGACCTCTCCAGAGGGTAACCACCTGTTATTCGGTTACGGACTGTTATTTATTTTTAACCCTCCCTCCGGCGCCCTTCGTTACCAATTATATTCGGTATTGCAACTATTCGTTGAATTAAACGTGTATTTGTCTTGTGTCAATAGCTTTAGCGATAATACAAAGTTATACTTATGAATGTACTTTCAAAATTTAAGCACGCTTTAAAGTTTCGAACTCAAATTTATTTGGTGCTGGAGTCATTTATGCGCTACTATTAGGGATAATTGACATTTATAGACTCTAATTAGGGTTTATGGACTCTATCCGCTTACGAACACTTTTTACGGATGCGGACTCTTATCGATGAGACTCAAAATGGGGACCGCCCTCTTTTTACCCCACACCCTCTTATTCGAGTCACTTCAGTAATTAACTAACTTTCTTTGCTGTTTGTGGAGTGTATCCGCAAAAGTTAAACGAGCCAGCGAATTTTTTTACCTTATAATAAAAAATGCAGTACTAAATAATTTGCAGCTGCAAAAGGATAAGCCTCCATAATTCTCAAAGATAGGAATACTTCTACACTGCAAAATAATGGTGAGCCAAATTGACTCTTTTTGAAATAGGCTTTTGTGGACTATACAAACTGACTCAAATTCGACTCCGCCAGAGTAGGCTTATCTGGACTAACAAAATCTGAGTCAAATTCGACTCCGCCAGGGTAAAACGTGCTACTTAGTGAGTCGAATTTCCCTCTGGCGGAGTCGAATTTGGACATAATTTGTGTAGACCCAAAAAGCTTATTTTGGAGAGAGTCAATTTGATTCACCATTTCTTGCAGTTTATTGGATCTCGGGCGTTTGATCCTTTATTATAAAATTAGACATATTGGGCTAAAAGGTAAGTCATAGTTACTTGTTTGGAAAATTCTGCCGGAGCGACCTTACAGTATCCGTTTCCGATTATGTTTTTGGATTTTTCATTTTTCAATGTTTTGTCACTTGTTTTACTGCTTTCTTCAAACATTTTAGGACTATTCAGATATTTAAATATATATGACAAAACCGGAGGCCTATGTTAAAATCAGTGGCGGAACGTTTTTCTGTGGGACTAGAAAAGAGTAAGCGTAAGCTTTAGACTAATTATTTTTGCTTAGCTTAGGCTTAGGCTTAGGCTTAGGCTTAGGCTTAGGCTTAGGCTTTAGGCTTAGGCTTAGGCTTAGGCTTAGGCTTTAGGCTTAGGCTTAGGCTTAGGCTTAGGCTTAGGCTTTAGGCTTAGGCTTAGGCTTAGGCTTAGGCTTTAGGCTTAGGCTTAGGCTTAGGCTTAGGCTTAGGCTTAGGCTTTAGGCTTAGGCTTAGGCTTAGGCTTAGGCTTTAGGCTTAGGCTTAGGCTTAGGCTTAGGCTTAAGCTTAGGCTGTAGAGCGGATATTTATTATATCCCCGTCTTACAGTGGCCAAACCGGATATACGCTGCGTTTTATACCGGCACACTTGAACTCAGGATTGGTGTATTTCCGGTCCGCTGTTATCCAAGCGTCATTTTCGCAGCTGAGCATTTTGCTTTGACCAAAATTATCCAATTTAATCGGATCTGCATTCGCCAGGAGCGTTTTACCGAACAGACATCGAACAGCCAGCAGACTGCTTCCAGGACGATTGGTGTAAACAAAAACACTGTGTGGGTCTGATTTTGGCAGACCCCTCGAGCAGATTGTACCCCACGAATCTAAAATTAAGTGTCCGTATTCTAAAATGTACACTGCAAAAATGGAGAGTCAAATTGACTCTCTCGGAAATCGGCATTTCATGAGTACACAAACTGAGCCAAAATTCGATTCCGCCAAAGTCAATTTGAGTCGGATTTGACTCAGTCCAAGTCGAATTTTGTCTCGCTTTGTGTAGTCAGGAAAAGCCTATTTCGGAGAGAGTCAATTTGACTCACCATTTTTTTGCAGTGTATACAGCACCTATTACAAGCTGTTGATATTATGTTTAGGCAAAATTTTGTTTCAATAAATGGTGAATTTTGAAAATTAGCAGCGTTATTTGCATGTGATTGGTTCGACTCGAGAGCAGATTCGGTGTCGTCGGCGGTGATCACAGGTTTGAAAATTTATTATTAACTGGCGATAGATGTTACACACAAAGGATACGGCTCAAAAACGTTCTGCTGTATAGAATTTGGTTTCTTCAAATCTTCTATATCGAAGAGGACAGATTAAAACGATGGAACTGGATGTGACGAACTCAGAACAAGTTGAATTCACTCAGAAGTCGAACCTCTGAATTAAAGTCTTTCAGAACTCAGAATTTTGAATTGTACGCACTTATTCTGAGTTCACCAATCCGCTCCATCGGAATTAAATTTAGCTCAGAGCGAGTTAGTGTTTTTACTGTCATTACACTCAGAAATAACCAAAAATGACTAATTCGCTCTGTGCGGTAATTGATCAACTCATCGGAATTTACAGTGTACAACGATTTAAATGGACATCACCAAGACGGGTCATTCAAATACCGTCGTGATCGCACAAGGTTAATAAGTACACCAGTGAATTCATGTAAGAGACATAACCTCAACGCGAGCTACGCGTATCTGATTAGGTTTAACCAGTTGCTTGCTGTTATCTAAAGAATGCTCAAGTAAGCTTGGTTGAACTATTAATACAGGTTCTACGGAAATAAAGCTATATCCCACATTGTATACACTGTTTTCACCAGACGTCCCTTTAGGAAGCTACGGAGAAGGATATTCATTGTAAATTCCAATGAGTTGATTAATCAACAAACAGAATTAGTTATTTCTGAATTAACACTTTCTCCCATGAATATTTTCAATTTCATATAAGATGTAATTTCAAGGTAAGATTCGATCCCCAGTCTCACGGGTGGGTGGCGTTTACGATGACCACTGAGCTATAGGAGCTTGACGCTCGAGCCCGAGGGGGCTCTCACGTATTTTGGAGATTTTGCACTGCGCATATATGTTATAAATGTTAAACACTGCTCACAGTGCGTGTATTGCTCTTTACATTATTATGTTTAGTTGCTCATAGTATACTCTATGAGAGAAAGGGTTAATAACAGTAAATGATAACTCGCTCTGACTTGATTTAATTCCGGGTGTATTGATTAACTCAGAATGGAGTTCAGTCAATTTAGAATTCTGAGCTCTGAAAGATGTAATCCAGGGCTCAGACTTCTGGTTGACTTCAACTCACCAACTCACTTTGAGTTAAAATCAACTCACTGTGAGTTAAAATCAACTCACAGGAATTTATAGTGCTGAAGCGTCAATTAAATTGTTTGAAATACTGAACATAACGTTCCTATACTTACACCCACAGGCAATTTTTCGTGGGTCAAATTCACGGTCAGCTTGAATACCGTCTGCAAACTGCCAAATTCCACTTTCACCGCCACTGTTTGCAATACATTTTGCGGTAACGCGATGAGGCACTGTAGTCGCTAGATAGCTATTATCGTAATAAATATATTGATGCTTAAGCTTATTACAAGACAGCTCTATTCGATATTCGTTATTGTACCAAAAATCACGCAAATTGCGAAGGGATTTCGGAAACTCAGCTGTCGAACATTGAATCTCTGAAATTTGCAACCGTTTTAAATAACATTTTGGTGATTGTCATGTCTGTTAATCTGTTTTTTCCGGATTCAATAAAGCTTATGCGAGTGGTCTGAGCGTTTGTTACATATTATATGCTTGAGCCGTCTATACCAATCTTTTACTTTGGTCCATGTTATTAGCTAATCAGATGAGTCCTTTTTAGTCCTTCCGACACAAAATCATCCGTCATTTACAGAGTAGGGTATGCAATTTTTAGTTTCCAATCAAATGGGGATCCCACCATCCTTGAAGCCTTGATATTTTAAAAGACTAATAGCAGGATGAGAGGAGGGGTGTCGATCCCAAAACCTGCCACAAAGAGCAGTTTATTAATATAGAACCGCTAAAATATCTAATAAAGTAACTTTTGGTACTGCGTTTTTAGCGTTCTACTATGAAAACCGTTTAGTGCGGGGTTATGGGTGACACCAAGCCCCATCATGCTTAGACTCTCTTGAAATTGCCGGAGAGGGGAGTCAATGGGGCGGTAGCCCTTTTATTGAAAAGCATAAAGTGGCCATTTATCACTGTAAATGTGGATGGCTTTTTCATTTTTCAAATTATACACTTGTGTGGGGGGACTGAACAAGTACCAAAATTATAGACTATGGACGACTCTATCCACTAACAAACTGCACGTTAGACGCGTTTGGATTCAGTAGTTAATTATAAGGGGGTTGTATCAACATTAGGGCCATGTTACTTGAAGGGCCGTAATTCTACATAGAGCATGTTACATATTTGTAAGCTCAAGCCTAAAAACCTAAGCAGCAATATTCATTTAATCCTCTGAGTCTAAAGTTATTTTGGGGGTAGTATCAACATTAGGTCGCTGACTAAATTTGATAGGTTATCAATTTACCATTCAGGAATACTCACCTTGGTCAAATCGAAATTAGAGACTGTTGCTCCTTCCTCAATAGAAAGCAAAACTGTTACTTTCTTGTTATCACAATGCCTCACATTTGGCGTTTATTTGTTTTTGCTCGAAAATTTACGGATTTACTTAAGTCGGCGACTTATTAAAATATTCGGGGGAGTGGTATGCTTTCCTTGTGTATATATTTCATTTTTAAAAGCCTTGCTTTGCTATTCCTATGTGTACATTTTTAACCTGCGTTTCCACCGCTACACGGTTGAAGCTTTTCAAATTCAACTGGTTTGCCAGTTTCAATTTCAGTCCATTCGTTTTTCAACGAGCAAAACATGCGTAATTCGCTGAATTTTCGTCGTTGAAACGATAACTGAACAAGCTGGTTCGTGTTGTCGTCTGACGATTTGCATTGTAGAATCAACTCAGTTGCACCTGGAGTTCCCGTTGTTCGTAGACTGTAACTGCGTTCATCGAATTTTGGAGTTGTTTTGCAATCTGTGCCGCGCGGTCGATCTAAAAAATATTGGTTAGTTTTCTGATTGGCTTTAGCTTAGGCTTAGGAATATGTTCATTCTTACGCTTAGGCTTAGGCTTAGGCTTAGGCTTAGGCTTAGGCTTAGGCTTAGGCTTAGGCTTAGGCTTAGGCTTAGGCTTAGGCTTAGGCTTAGGCTTAGGCTTAGGCTTAGGCTTAGGCTTAGGCTTAGGCTTAGGCTTAGGCTTAGGCTTAGGCTTAGGCTTAGGCTTAGGCTTAGGCTTAGGCTTAGGCTTAGGCTTAGGCTTTATTAGACTTTTTGGAATATGCTAATAAATACAGTTTCGTGCATGTTCTTTACATTGGCCGCGGCGGGCGGATCAAATATTTTTGGAATTTACAGTGACTGGAGGACATTTAAGGACTGCAAATTTTGGCTTAGGCTTAAAGCACAGGGCTTGTATTCTTAAATGTGTGTAGCAAGCATCACCAGTTGGTAATAGACGTTGTAACCTTTGTACCAATCTAAAATGCCCGGATGTGTATCTGAAAATGTGTATATTTAAAGCATTTATGTTTGAAATGTGTACATATGTACTGAATACTGATATCTCATAAGCGCGGAGGTAAAAACAGGGTCGTGAGTCTGATATTCGAGTCTGTCCTGTATATTTCGATGGACCTCTTGTCTATGTATCATCGTTGGAAAATCTTACTAGAAACTAGAAAACCTTTCAAAACTAAACGGTAAGGAAGCAAATTTGTTTCAAACTGGTGGATAACTTTGCGTAGACAGCGCGGCCAGCCCAAGATGTAGGCGTAGGTAACCGCTTCAATGAGCCTAACAACCGTTCGTCTTTAGAACTAAACGTAAGTCTAAACTCAACAAGCCTCAATCTGAAACTCTGGCGCTATTAACATGAGACCAAGCCTGAGAAAGTGGCCAAGCATAACCAAGAGTGGTAATTCTATCCAAGATCCAACTAAAACACAATAGTCGTTTTAATATTTTTCAACTTACTCATAGCTGTAAAGATCGATTTCAACGCGTTTGTTGCATGACTCATCGATGGATTCACTTGACTCGAGCTTGTTTTTGAGCTTTGGTTGAAATTCTGCATCCGGTTGCCGGTTGCTGTTGGCCGGAGAACGTCGGGCAACAAGTCTGAATTGAGGTCCATAGTATTGGAATTCTTTAGACCCAACTTGATGGGACTGTTGTTTGTTCCAGAAAAATTCAAATTTTTGAATAAATATTTGTTCAGTTGTGAGTCGATTGGTTTCAACTGCGATCCATTCAAGTTCACCATTCCGCTTCGAAATGTGTTTAAATAATTTTCCAACTGATCCGGGAAAATTTTTCCTACGCCCGATTTCGCAAACGAGCCAGCGTGTGAACTTATCAGTTGCGGCGCGTAGTGGTCCATGTTGATACCTTTTAAGAGCTGAGTTTTATTCAGGGAGTCGGAGAGCTCTTGGCTGCGGACGAAAAGTAGCTGGTGTATTGACATCAGAGAACAGAATAAAAAATAATGATAACACATTAAAATTCTTGTACTGAAGTTTGTAAATTTCATTGTTTTTAAATATGTTTAAATATACCTTCTACAAATTGCTGTATTTGGCAAACCAGCAGTCTTTTTCATTTTAGCCAGGATTTAAATCGAAGACAATGGGTCTGGCTAAATTGTGGACTAAAACTTTTACACAAATGCGGTTTTAAAGCTTCAGCAAATCTATCGGTTATCTCAGAGCCCAGATTAAAATAGTTACAATTATACCTATAAATATAATGGAATTGGGCAGTGGTATTCAACTACAATCATTATAATACATCAAATATAAAGTGGAAAAATTGAAAATATAATTTTTGTTGCAATAATATTTTGCCATAACCAATGTTTAAAATGGTCAATAAAAATAGCACGTTTGACATAAACAGGAACATAATATGTATAATTTTTTCTGATTTTCGCAATAATTCAATCAGAACTTGATAATATGTCGATAATCGATAAAATGGACCAAACCAACTACGAGTTAATGTTTGGTGTCTAAAGGCCGTATTGTATGAAGCGAAGCTCTGCTGTTTTTATTTGTTTTAGTATTTAACGATTGGGACTGCATAGCAAAGGTGGGCACAGCTGAATCTGAGAGAAACTTTTATTTGAAGGCTTAAATGATTCAAAATTGTCTAGCTAGTGACCTTACGCAATAAGTTAAAATAACAAAGTAGTGGTGCACAGATAAGCAACATCAGGATGGATTAATGTCCTATTGTGTAATTCTGTTCCGTTTTTCTTTTTCTAATCATATCGTGTATTTTGTTTTAGAGCCCTTGTAATGAAAATAGTTTTGTTAGGAGGAACAGGCCCCTCGGGAATCCAGTGTTTGACGCAGTGTTTATCGAGTGGTCATTCAGTGATAGCCGTTGTTCGCAACCCGAAAAAGATTCCTCAAGATTTATCAGAACACACTCATTTGGCTGTTGTGAAAGCTAATATTTTTGACCCCGACAGTTATTCGAAAGAAATTGTTGGGTCAGATCTTGCAATTTCTTGTCTTGGTGTTACTGCATTTCGAGATTACTGGAAAACTGAGTATGTTTATCACTGTAGTTGCGTTTTAATAAGAATTTCTATGTTGCTTTTGTTTTAATGTGTTTTGTATATTGTCATGTTTTAATTTTAACCGAAAACCTATCGGTAAGCTGAAACGTTGAGAAATTTGGTTATCGTATCAAAATAAGCTCAAAATTTTGGAGATTTATACAAATGTATTTGTTTCAGTTTTTATTCAAAATCTATCATTCCGATTATTGATGCTTTACGAAGTGCTGGGGTACCTCGCTTGGTTGTGATGTCGTCATGGGCAACGAAAAACGACGGATCTAATCCGTTTTATGTAGAATGGATAATTAAGGTTTATAGCTTAGTAAAATTTTAGAGCACTATTGCGTTTGAGGTTTTTGATTTTTGTAAAGCTAAGTTATTTTTGTTAAAATGCAGTGCAATTTTTGGTTACACGTGTTCTTGTCTGGTTTTGGAAGGGGGAATATCCTCTCGTGTACACCGCTAACGGTAACAGGTTTCCAGTATTGCTGTAGTTGGTTCAACCATGTGAAACATATTTAGGTGTGAAATTAATGTTAATACGTTTTGGTATTTTCAGCCATTAGTGCTTGGCGCAGTGTTACGAGATATTGGGAGTATGGAAGATTGGTTGATGGAAAATGTTTCAAACCAAGACAGCGACGTTTCTTTCACGGTGTTACGATGTCCTGGGCTAGTTAATACTTCACAGAGCGAGAAAGAATTTAAGGTGATTTAAAACGCCAGCTTAGACAAAGATAATGTAGCTCAACATAATTGGTACCAGAAACGTATATACTGTATAGTTGGCGCTGCATAATTAATTATTGGTTTGCAGGGGCCCCCAGTTCGTGCTCCCCATAAAGTTGTAGGGTGATGGTTTGTATACATTTGAAAGCAGTACGTTTAGGGGACGCTGTTCCGCGGTTCGTTTTTGGCACAGCTGCGTAGGTATGTTGTCTGATTTCCGTTGCCAAATCTTTTATTTTCTGGCAATTAGAGCCTAGTTGAATATCAAATTCACAGCCTTATGTAGCTCGCTTGTTTTACCAACTTTAAACCGGCGATAGTTGTTCTGACAATTTTGAAACATTTTTACCGTTTTTTATAATACTTGTGTATTTAACTTATTAAACGAATTGTATTATATATAATGTTTAGGTTGGTGTTAACAAGAATTGGTTGTCAGACGCAAAGTTTTGGATCGCTCGTGCAGATGTTGCGAGGTTTATTGTTAGTAATTTTTGTACTGATCTCCCGGAACACGAATTGCCGTATCGAAACAAGATTATTGCTCTAGGCGTTCTCTAAGGTTTATTATTTCAATTAAAGGTTGGATCTTGGTCCCGAAAATGTTCTTTGTGATGGTATCGTATTTTTATCAAGGCTTTGCTACGGTGTGGGGGCCTCTTACTGGGCCGAAACCACCAAACTCTATTTTCTTGCGGTTCAAACCATCCATCACGATATTGCCCCATTCAGGAGTTTTGGCCTTAAAAAGTTTGCTTTTTTGGGCGTCAGAGAAACTTTTTTGTATCATTTTTATGTTATAATGCATATAAATAAGCGTGTAACGTATGTTTATATGTTGTATACGATCGATTAGGCATAGTTAAATGGGATTTTCTCTTAAAAACAATAATATAACTGATAATAATTACCCCCTTCAATTCAATATTTTACCCTGTTTCCAGCCGGTGCTCCCTGGTTGAATCTCTCCTCTCCGTATTGACCCAACGAATGCCCGGTTTATGGCAGAAAGATTTTCAATTTAAACAATAATTTAATTTTTGTTGTTTGACTTGTATGAATTTGGCCTAATTTAAGTGATGTAACTTATGATTATTTTGTAATTCATTGTGATTCTTTAGTTTTTTGAATGAAAAGATATGAAAAATAACGATATGTTTTTAAACAAGCCAACTTTACGTTGTAGTATATTATGGGCAAGCACGGTTTTATTGGCAAATGTTACTTTAAGGGGCGTCCAGGTTACTGTTGGGTCGATAAAAGAGTAATTTTAGAGTGTATATTACATTTTTTGTTTAGGCTTAGGCTTAGGCGTACGATTAGGAACATTCTTGCAACGCTTTGGTTTAGGCTTAGGCTTAGGAATACGCTTAATCTACTGTTACACCCCTTAAAGTAACATTGGCCGTTTTATTAAAGAGAATGTTTAAGGTTTCATCAGTTGCGGTTTACTCATATCTTTTCATTTGAGCATAATGTCTTGAAATTATTGCAATGTTTTGTGCCTCTGTGCTGGTCTTGTTTATTGCTCAATTTTTTCAGGTTTGAATTGTTGCGGTCATTTATTAGTATTTTACTATGTTAGTATCATTAATTTAAGGTTATTTCGGTATTAGATTGGCGTACCGCTGGTTTGGCTCATGTATAGAACCGGTCTGGAACAAAATGTGGTCGCTTGCTTTGTTGGAAATTGTAGTTTTTCCAGTGTAAACTCAATTAACGCAAGTTTTTGAATGAGCCAATGTGATAAACAACGATTGTTGATAATAAATTGAAGTGTGAGTTAAATATTGTGTATTAAACTACTCCCGAATGAAGCCGGAAAGTAAACTTAGAGTAACACTAAGCCTAAGAATCAGATTAATTGGAACGTATCCACTATTATTGGGCGGGATTAACTATTGTTTAGTGTGGTATTTTACTGATACTGTAGCCTAAATGCTGTACTCTTTTCGCTGACGTTTTTATCTTTACCTACGCTTTATCAACAGGGTACAACTATAGGTCTGCCTGTGGCTTCGGCAAAAAATCGACCTTCGGCCCCGGTATAGAATTTTTGCCGGAGGTTCTGGCAGTTGCGGTAGTGATATTTTGTATAGTTTTGGAAAGTGAGAATAAGTTGTCGGGATTTCTTAAATAACACTCCTAAAACCAAAATTTCTGTCAAAGCTTTATGGTATCTGCAAAAATTAACAATTTAATCTTTCTTTAACTGACCTAATTTGACCCATGTACAGGTTATGAGTGAACCGTTTTTCTGTGGTGCTGCTATGGAAGAAGCTTAAGCTTTAGGCTCTAATTATTTGCTTAAGCTTAGACTAAGGCTTAGGCTTAGATATGTTTATCGTTACGCTTATATGGGGTTCATGTTATGACTGGTGAAGCCTAAAAGACGTTTTGTTCCTATGACTATAGCTGGTAACATTTTGTCTGACCATTTATCCGCTATCAAATTCAAAAAATTTGAATTGTCTGCTAACCTGGTGTGGCATCTACTGTTTGTACTGCAATATCATATGATATTCCAAGTATTGTCTGTGAGTATCATATGATATGTTTGAAAATGTCTGCAAAGTAGTGGTAAACTAGTTTGATCGTCCTGTAGAATGTCATATGATACTAAAATTTGAAATTTGAATTATTTGTACTAAGGAATATATTTTCGGAAAAATTCAGCGAGCAACAGAAACGTAAAAGCTAATTCAACTTTCTAAACCATTTAATCCTACATTATCTAACTTTTTAACTGTTTTATTAGCGAGCACAAATTCCATTGTCCTGCATAATATATCATATTTGGTAAAGATTTGGAATATCATATGATATTCAGGGTGCAACCGGAATTACAATTTACCGGAACCGGAACCGGAATTTGAAAATTTTATCGGAACCGGAACCGGAAAGTGAAAAATGCATTTCACCAAAAATTTAATTTTAATCGTATTTTTTGCTCTATTATTTGTGAAACAACCTTAGTCCAACATAGGTATTTATTTTATCTGTTATATTTTAGATTTTCATCATCGACTGAAGTGAAATCCACCATCAATGTCTTATATTCGGAGTACAAGTGGCTTTCAAAAGAGATTCTTATTAAATTAGCAAAGTTAAGAAAACGGCCAAATTATAATACCGGAATTTTTAAATCCGGTAAAAATTTACCGGAACCGGAACCGGAAGGTGAAAAAATGCCGGAACCGGAACCGGAATTCCGGTTGCACCCTGATGATATTCGCATATATGTCCCGCAGTATCATATGGCAAATGCCTATCTGTATACGATGATCGATTGAGATCAGTGATTTGTAAGTCAATGCCATGAGACATTCACAGTTTGTCTGCATAACCGTAATTCAGATCACAAAATTTTATGTTGACGTCGAATCAACTTGGACAAAACGTGTTCCAAGCTGCCCCAGTTATAACGTGAACCCCGCATTAGGCTTAGATCTAGGAATATGCTTTTACTATTGTTGATCTATACACTGGCCCTAAGTTCGCATCACACACGGTTTCACCTCCAGCTTTGGCAAGTTCTGTTGACCTTCGGACCTGGTGTATTTGACTTCCAGTTGCACCCTGTTTATCAGGTTTTTTAGTTGTTTATTACTAAATTGAATCTATGGCACTGAAAAATCGGTTCTCAGTTTTTATATTGATTATTTTTTGATTTGTTTTAGCTTTGTATAATTGTAAACAGTAAATATTTTTATGTTTTTGTTTGTGAAAAGTGGACGAAAATTTGAGCGCGATAGCACCGCAGTGCCGACAATTTTTTAACTGGTTCTACCCAATGTTTTAAAGTAATTTGTAAGATATCGCTGCTTTGTTCTAGTGAAGCGACGGTAATAAAATTTGGGCCCATATTACTTTAAGGGGCGTAAAGGTTTTTGGATGGTCTATGAAAGAGTGGGTTTACCGCAAATGAAAACGATAATATCTGGTTACACGTTGGTTCACATCGGGATGATACAATTAGTTTTAGTTCTCACAAGTAGCTTTTGTAGGTAATATATTGTATATATGTATAGTAATTACTTTTTGTGTTATTGTATGCGTATTGGAATAATACGACGCACTTCACAGTTATTGCAACAGTTTTGTGCAATTTCAAGCTGTTCTGGGTCGATTGCGTCGCAGAATACAATGTCAGGTATGTCAATTGTCATGTATTCCGATTGGTTACAATTAGATTTTTTAGGAAAAATATTTTTTAATAGTTTGGGAGCTTTAGGCACGGTAAACCGGGTCGATATGGGCGTAACAAGATGTTTTGGGAAAATGGATTACGTTCTGTAATTATTTCGACAGAGGTTTTTTGTGTTACAATGTGACAAACTAAAAACTCCTTTACGGAAATAACAAAGGAGTTTGACTTCTGAAGCCTTTTCTGGTTACGCCCTAGCTTTCCGATAATTCCTATTGAGGATGGGGTGACCGCTTGGGCTTCTCTGAGGTTTATGAGCTCCTTATATGACTAAGAATATAAATGAAAATGTAAAAAGTAGTAATAGGACCTGTTTTAAATTTTTAGCAGCGACAGACGACGAACGAGTGGTTCGTTTGGCGAGTGATGATTGGCCCAACGAGCGTGATGGCTATCCAAGATCTGCATGGGACATTCCGAGCTATATTGAACAACGGCTGTCTATCGATTGTGCTCCGTTTTTGCGCCGCCTTTTTAACAGTCCGAAATTGGGGCGACATCCTGAGAAACAATTGCTGGAAACGTTTGCGTCAGACGCTTTCCCAGCGATGATCTCAATCATAATGTCTACACAAGAACTTTTTCCAAATTTACAGTTGACAGCGTTTAAAACTGGCACGGGCTGTGCGGAAATTGTGCTCACTCGAAAGCAAGTGTATTGCTTGATTAGCCGTATGTTCCTATGTTTGATTCCGCATGACGGGCAGAAGTATTTGTGGGCGCATCGTCGATTTATGCTTCGTGGTATGGAGCGTTTAGATTTTAGGCTGTGGCACGGAGAAGCGGAACTGGCGGAAGGCGGACATGAGGTTAGTTTACTCAAGTATTCGGTTCGTGTTAATTATAAGGGTCTGCCTACTGGGCATACTAGAAGGCGTTGCCACTGGGAGGCTTAGGCTAATGTTGGGGATTACACTGTAGGGCTATAGGGTTATACTTACTGGGCAGATTCTTATTTGTAGTTAGCATTGGTCAAGTAGTCAATGACCACTTTGCGCACAAGACAACAGGATGCAACTGGGTAGATGCACCGCTCACAATACTCTTTTCTGACCGGCTGCAAAATTGTATGGGTGTGGGGATGAACGAGCGTAACATTCTGTAATTGGGAACTGTTGTTTACTTCACCGCACGCGCTATAATTAAACTTAAATTTTATACCTCGTGACACGTGTTATGGTACGGTTTACGAACAAAATTGAGGTAAGATAGAGTTAACGCAACGAAATTTCAAAACATTACGCTCTTGGACCCTGAATGCCAGGAAAATGTTAATAGCAGCTGGCTGGCACAAGTAGAAAAGAAGGCATTCAGCGCACGTCGATATTGAATATTTATCGGTTTGAATTTGGTTGACTTTTTCGTACAATGTACAGTCGGCAATAATACGTAAGCTATGCGCTTTTGTACGTTTTTATTCACATTTGCTTAATAGGCTTAGACTTAGGTATAAATTTAGATAAAGGCTTCGGCATGGAATGGTCGAACCGTTTATATTTTTTTGTGTTTACAGGAAGATTCACGTGAATCTGTGATTAAAATGGTACGCAACGATGATCCGCGACTGTCGTATTTGATTTCGTTACTGCATTATTTTGTCGCAACTGCTCAAATGTCCAGCGCCGAAATGTCAGAATTGTTACGATTTCGGCTGGCAAATGTGACGGACGGTGTGATATGGTCAGAAGTTAGTGACCAAGTAGTCAATTGTGACCAGCTGTGTACGATTGACAACTCCAGTCGGATTGGAGAAAATCCTGGATACGAAGTTGAAGTATGTTTGAGACAGGGCAGATGCAACTGGAATTCTAAAAATGCCGGAATCTGAAAACATATACTAGGACTGGAACCCGAATTTGGAAGCGGTACCAGAACAAATTAGTTTTACGTAGCGCGTAGCTGGCAACGCGCATATGCTATAAAACAAACACTAACTGAAAAAATAACCTAGAAACCTTGGATATATTATTAAACAACTAGACCTGATTTTTGTGAAAGAACGAAAATTGTTTGCAAAACCGAAATTGAAAAATTTTAAATTCTAATAAAAAATGCCGCAACAGGAATTACGGTTACATCCTGGTACGCGAGATGCGAAGAGTAAGGCATAGTTGTGCTTTCGTTATCAAAAATGATATAATGTATACTTTTAATGACTTAAATATTATTAACTTTTCAGTGTGTTTTCATAAATAAATCAGAAATACTTTAGTAGGATTTTGAAAATACAACCATGTTGTTGTTGCAGGTTGATTTTGCGAATAAAGACATTGGATTTCACGTGACAGCAACACAAGAAGAAATTCTGTTTGGAACAAATATTGAATTGTGCGTTGCGACACTGCTTGCTGATACGCTTGCAGTTAATGAAGCAATTGTGATTACAGGTTGGTTGTTTTGGGGGTTGTATGTAGTTCTATGAATGTCACATTAGAAACTCTATAACTAGTGCAAGCATGCTTTGTTTGTCTTGCCTAGGAATGGAGGCTACAGTTCAATCAGATACTGTTATTTAGCAACCTAAGATACACCCAAGACGTAAACGTAGGTTGGAGGGAGCCTGAGCTCAACCCGAAATATCCTTGAAATTTTATTATTTAAATACACTCCTAAGAATATAAACGGAGTAGCTTGTTTACATACATTAAAATCAGAAAATTAATTGTTTAATACAAGACAACTGTTTCTTGAAAGAAAAGAATTTGCGTGTTATAAATTGGCAACAGCAATTTGTTGAATATAAGACATTTATGTTTTAACCATTTCAGAACGAATTATCTGAGCTGTTTGAGGCTATTAAGGACATTTTATGTTTTGAAAATTTAAGAAAGTAGGAGTCTTGAAATTTCAAGACATATTTGTTTTGTGTATAGCCTGGCAAATTAAAAGGGGTGTGCAATCTTTACTTGAGACAGCCCAATTGTTTCGCACCAAAATTTATGGCAGGTTTCGGTTATTCTGTGGGTTCGAAAGTTATCAGATGTAATACAAACTTGTGATTTAGATAATACTAATATTTTTTTGGTTTTAGGTGCACGCAAAACGTGTACAAGTACCGGTTACGG
This sequence comes from Enoplolaimus lenunculus, assembly GCA_030248215.1. Taxonomy (NCBI): domain Eukaryota; kingdom Metazoa; phylum Nematoda; class Enoplea; order Enoplida; family Thoracostomopsidae; genus Enoplolaimus; species Enoplolaimus lenunculus. The sequence goes on along the minus strand of JASANG010001771.1, from coordinate 26,461 downwards.
TACACGTCTTACTGTTTCTCCATGGACGGGCAGCTATGGCCCACATCCACGGGTTGTTCTATGCTTAGATGCGGTGAATTTATACCAAGTATTGGAGTCAAAAAAGTGGTCAAGAATGGCCAATGCAGTTAACCTTCAGCTAGAAAGCGAGTTCCTCAATCGTGATATGACCAAATTGCTTGCCGGATATACAGCCTTAACGGAAGGGCAAGTGCCAAAGGAACAGCCAGTAGCTACCGGAAAATGGGGTTGTGGGGCGTTTGGGGGTCACCCTTTGGTCAAAATTACGCTACAGTTACTGGCAGCTGCGTACGCTAAGCGCCGTTTGAAACTGTGCCTGTTTGGTGATTCTGCGCTCGAGACTGCGCTTCGAAAACAATTGTTTCCACTGATTGACGGAATGTCAGTAGGGCAGGTGTGGAAAGAGTTAAACGATTTAAATTCAAATTTGGTCAAAGTAGTGAAAAAGTTTGTTGAGTATTAAAATTTATAATTTGGTCGCTAAAATCGAGAGCCGGATATATATACGTTAGGTGGAAGATTTAAGTTTAGTCGGTTGCCATTTCAACTAGCGAGTAGTATGTTGGAGTCAGGGTGCAGCCGGAATTCCGGTTCCGGTAGGGATATTCGGTAATTTTCACTGTCCGGTTCCGGTAACAAAATCTGGTACTTTTTCACCGGAATTTTCCAGTATTTTCGTTATTGAAAATTTTTTTCCTCATTCGAACATTTAAGAAATATTGACATATTATTGTAACTTATTATTCTAAAATTATTGTCTGAACGTGTATTGCCAAAATTTGTAATTTGTGTCTTTGTTACCGGAGGTGAAAAATAACCGGAGCCCGAGTGCAACAAATTTACCGGAACCGGTGGTGACGCAAGATAAATATTACAAAAATGGTGTTAAATTTGCAAATTTTAGCAAAACAAATTGTTTATCGAGCTTGCTTTTTGAGTAATCTAGGTAGATGAAGCTTTGAAAATTGCACCCAAGGTTGCAAAACACTACTTGCTTAGCAAAAAATTATAAAACAATGAGAAAAATTCTACTACCCAAATTTACAAAATTTCCTGCCAAAATTCTAAACGAGCCAGAGGTCCAGTTTCGTCCGGAGTTATAGAGCCAAGCCGACGTCCGGTTGCACCATATGTTGCCTGAGTATTCTCGTTTTAATTTTGACAGGGTGGAAGCTGATACGTCTAAACTATGCATCTATGTTTAGTTGCCATTTCGTTTATATTATAAATGAATTTTTTATTTTGCGACTTGCATTTTGTTTTTTTACTCTTTTTCTATTTATAATCACCTATTTTTATATTTTTAAATAAAATATTTCGTGTAGTTTATTCAAACAGTTTTCATGTCACAACGAAATGAGCGAGAATATTATACATCACTTGTTTTGATGGTTTATAAAATCAACAGTTAATGGTCGTCGCATGTCAGGTGAATGTATTGAATTGATGTTCATTTTTTAAACGTAGACGATAATATGTGGTAGACAGTGGGGATGTGGCCCATTGAAGCAGAAGGCAAAGTTAAAGTTTTGAGTTTCAAAGTTTTTTTATGAAGGTGTTTAAACTTTTAGCGTTGCGGTGTGGAAATGATTTAAAATCGTATGGCTCTTGTGTTGTACGTTGTACAAAATAAAAAGTGCGACTTGCGGTTTTTTTCAATTAATTTTTAAGCGATCATTTTAGTTTCACTGCAGCGACCCGAATTAGATTAACTGATTGTTCGTATTTTGAGTCCGAATCAATAGGAAGGAATTAAATTTTAGGTGTACTTTTTTAAGGTTTCAGTATTTTTGCAACTTTATGAGACTCAAAAATATTTACTTTATCATTCGTGTGTTGTTCAGGTTACGAACAGACTTGTAGAGCTTAAAGCTTCAAAGTTTAGGCTTTGAGGCTTGCAGATTTCATTCAAAACCTGTTTTATGCATTGACCTGAAGTACAAATTTTTGGCTTTTATAAAGTATTTTGTATTTTTAGTTGAAAATTAAGTGGAATATACACTAGAAAAAATGGTGAGTCAAACTGACTCTGTCTGAAATAGGCTTTTTGGTACTACACAAATTGAGTAAAAATTCGACTCCGCTAGAGTCAAATTCGATTCACTGAGTCGCGCCTTTTGACTCTGATGGAGTCGAGTTTGACCCAGTTTGTGTAAGTAGTCACGAAAAGCCTATTTCGGAGAGATAGTCAATTTGACTCACCATTTTTGCAGTGTAAAGCGGTGATTTTCTATTATAGTTTTTCATAAATGTGTATTAATGGCAGTGTTTTTTTCTATTATTTCAGTAGTAATATAATTGGCATAGATGTAATCATACTTAATTATTTTTGCATGAAATGCTCAGTCGTATTCAGGTTAGTTGATATTATCAAGAGTGGATGGATCATGCATACTGACAGAACTGCGTGCAACTGGGTATATTTTGTGTACAAAAGAATGCAGCCAGCATGCGTTGCGTTTTTGGCATATGTTCATTTCTGTGAATTGAGCATAAATTTCAGCGATTTTTTTATTCAATTTCACACATTAAAAACGTATTGGTGTTGGCTTTGTTTCGTTTGTATATTTCAATTTGTTCAATGTTGCATGGTTACGGTGGCATGGATGCCACTTCGTTGATGGTGTGGGATAAAATAAAAATGCAACGCGCGTTGGTACATTTTGAGGCATGCGAATTCAAGTAATTGCACTTTTGTCTAAAATATCATCAACTCTTGGCATTATTAATGTGATGTATCAATTAATTTTAATTCTTATATATAATATGTATATCTTTAAGATTATATATATTTGTTGGTTCCCCTTCAGGGATTACGTTTTGGCTGTGGTGGGATGATAATGACATCTTTTTGGATTCCACTGAATGAAGATTGACTGCAAAGAGCATTTACTATTTTTATTCGTACGGAGAGTCTTATCTTTTTTATACGTTTAACATCTAAGATTTGTTGTGAGCGTTTTTTGAGAATAATACAATTTTTGCTTCAAGTAGTTTATTTATTAGCGAATGAGCTAAGGATTAGGATTAGCAGAAACATTTCTAAAGCGTCAAATTGTAAATTTTGATAGGCGATTGGTGGTGAACAGATGCGAATTTTTTTGTCTGGATTAATGGAAAGTTAATTTTAAATTTAAATATTTCGGATTTGAATTTGAGAGGTTTTACAGGTGCGGCCAGTAGATATAGTTACAGTATGAGGCTTATGTAATGATCAGGGGCTGAACGTTTTTTCTGAGACTGGAATAGAATTTAGCTTAAGCTTTAGACTAATTGTTTGATTAGGCTTAGGCTTAATCGTAGGTTTAGGTATAAGCTCATTTTTACGCATAGGTTTAGGAATATGCTTATACTACTGTTACGGTCGTGTTCTAATATATTGAACCAGTATGGTAAGTTCTCCGCATGGAATAATTGGTTGTTTTACTGGGTCGGTATGAAACGTTAAGGAGAGTGTTGGGGTTTTACTGTACTTTTGAACATTTTAATGTTATCCGGGGCCATCCGTAGCAGTGCGGTAGCGTACATGAGTAATTCGCGTACGATACCGCACAGTGACGGACTGTCATTGATGGCACAGCAAGGCAAGTTGAAAGTGCTGGCTACGGAGACTGAGACCAGCCGAATCCCGAGACTTACCGAGACCGAGGCCCATCCCTGATGTTTGGGTGGTGTTACACGTATCGCACGGTGCCGTCTGACGTCATCGTAGGTCAAAAATATTTGGTAACAAACTGTAATTAGGTGTCATACGGTAATCCACGGGCGTTGCAGAGCGGTGCCGGACGCCACCGGACGATATTAAAATCGTCCAAAAATTATAGCACAAGCCATAGGCACGTTCTGAAACAGCGGATGCGTCTAAAAGTGAATTTCAGTATTTGGTGCTGTATTTTACTTTGCAAGTTTTGCTTGTGTAGGCTTTGTGTGTTGTGGACCATAGGGTGTTTGGGTATGGCAAATTTAAAAATATAGTGGTTAGAAATAGACAGGCTAGGAAATTAGTAAGGTACTAGCTAACTAGCCAAAGCTTATTTATATATTATTAAAGCTGGAACGTCCCACATACGTATTTTGGGCAAGTTTCCAGCATACTTTGTTTACAATAGTTTCACAGCACATAGACGGGATTGTTATTATATGCCAATTGGCCTAGGTCATTCTGCTCTGTTTTGCGTAATAGCAGTTTGGCCTGAGGTAAACTTCTATTACACTTATAGACCAATGATATTTGATAGTTTGAACAAGCACACTACCGTTAACCAATCAGCGCTTGTTTTACATAACGGTTGTTTTGCTACATCTCTTACAATCGCTATTTGGCCTGGGCCAATCTGTTATTTGCTCACAATAGCAGATTGGCCTAGGCCATATTGGTAATTAGCGTGAATAGCGGGATTGGCCTACGACACATTGACTAACACTTCTGCGCATTGCGCAAAGTTGAACCATAAATGTATGTTAAAGTATTCAACATATAAAATTTACGCATGGGCCGAGTGATTTGGTGTTTGGGACATGGGAACTTAAAATTTGATCTTGGCAAATTCCCACACTGCCATGTTAGCTACGTAACCACTTACTAATTAGCATATCACGTCTACTCAGTTAGATTCGATGTCTTATTTGATTGAAGAGTAAACGGAACCTAAAGACATTTTTCTATGGCGTTTTTGGGGCTCGTAAAAGGAAAAAAGGCTCCGATATTGAGATGTAAGTAGGCTGAGGTTCAGCCAAGAATATAGTCTGTCTTCGTCTGCTACATATACGTTGGTATAACGACGATTCGTCGACCGACAACTTGTAATCCGAAGTTTCATCGATTCTGGAATTCGTCCCTCATCGTTATGCTTAGGCTAAGGTTTAGACTTAGGAGTACGCTTTGGATTATGCGTATATGTATTCATAGGCTTGAGGATACTGTTGGACGACAAGCTATCGGGTGCTCCGAATTGTCGTAAATTCATATACTTTGTATTTATGAATATATATTTCTGAAATATATTTTTTGATATTGAAATAGTATATATTATTTTATGATATTGTTTCGAATAGCGGCACAGTACAACACACTCGACAAACGGACATTTTGTTGTTTGTTCTACTGACAAATTCCATGAATTTTGTTGAATAATTTTGAGCACATGTTCACTTTCCGCTACCCATGCTAATTTTAATTTGATTTGAAGCGTGTAAAATGTACACTCCTTTTCCATGATTGTGTATTAATCCGTAGGCCTAAATGTAAATCAAATTAGGATTGGTGAGCCTAATCCTAAAAATATGTTTACCTAAGCCTAATCCTAAACTTAAGTTTAATTGAACCTAAAACCTGAGCTGAAACATTAACCCATTTTATTTTTTTGCGTTTAAATGTATTGACCAATTTTGGAAATTTTTAAATTTGAATTTTTGTCTGGCATATATACGTATCAGGCATCGACTGGATATCTGGTTCCGGTTAAATATTCATTAATAACCGACATCTGTATCGTTTCCGGCATCTGGTACCAGATACCGGATATTTGCGAGTTGTGGTTCCAAATATCATAAAACTGCTTTTTACACGTCGAAATACTAAATATTTTGCAGCGATTGCAATTCCGGGCAACTCGAGACTAAACACACTGACATGGAATGAAAAATCTAAGCCAGCAATTAATCTTAAATCCATAAATACCTTTTTTTTGCACGATTCAAATACTTCCAACAGTGTACAAATTTAGGTCCTATATCCGGCTGCACAAAATTTACTATCCGGTTCTGGTATCGGGCAATATTAATATCCGGTCGATCCCCTGATACGTATATATACATATATATATAATCCTTTCACCGGATACTCTGTAAAACATTCCGGATACATGAGTGCTGTTCATGACCGGAACCAGTTCAACGAGTTGTGCATTGGTGTATCCGTTGACGACCAATTTGTTAATCGTAAAATTATGTTTCAAACGATTAAACGGGTAAGTGTGTTTCCGTTTTAATTTTTTTAAATTTCCGTTTTAATTTTTTTTTTAAATTTCAATTTAAATCTGAAATTTGAATCCGATCATTCGCTGAGCGAATGTTACTTGACTTAATCATCATCAGGTGATACGTGCTACATATATATTTGTGAACAAATGCTTTAAAGTTTAGAGTCTCATATACAAACAGGATGGTGCGATTAGCTGATTTCGCATGGTGTAAAATGTACCAACGCGTGTTGCAGTGTTATCCGATAAAATCCTGCTAACGGGCGAGTTGTGTCGCATGCAAGTAACATATTTTAAACATTAAAAATTGCGGTGTCTTCTGCACTAAAATGCTGTGTATTCTTGTTTGTGCAAAACTCTAACCACCCCCCTCCATATGGGGTGGTTTGTAGATTGTTTTCGACACAGAATGCACCCAGTTCCATACTGTTATTAATGTGTGATTATCCAGTCTAAGGGTTATGTGTTTAATTATATATATCAGGGTGCAACCGGAATTCCTGCAGAAATTCAATTCGTTATTTCAAATTCCAATTCCTGCGAAACAAATTAAATGCCGGTTACTGTTCGTGTTCTGGCAAAATTTAGTTCGTGTTGGCAACCCTGATATATACTATAGATATTATATATGATATCTGTATTATATGTAGTAGAATGCAGTGTTATACTTTAGTTCGTTGCCGTAGTGTTTGTTTTAATAAGTACCTTGATGGTTTGCGGTCATTGGTTTCAAATTGGGCCTTAGCGTTTAAATTGATTAGTTCGTGTTGGCAACCCTGATATATACTATAGCTATTATATATTATATATGTATTATCAGGGTGCAACCGGAATTACAATTTACCGGAACCGGAACTGGAATTTGAAAATTTTACCGGAACCGGAACCGGAAAGTGAAAAATGCATTTCACCAAAAATTTCATTTTAATCTTATTTTTTGCTCTATTATTTGTGAAATAACCGTAGTCGAACATAGGTATTTACTTTATTTGTTGTATTTTAGATTTTCATCATCGACTGAAGTGAAATCCACCATCAATGGCTTATATTCGGAGTACAAGTGGCTTTCAAAAGACATTCTTAAAAATTAACAAAGTTAAGAAAACGGCCAAATTATAATACCGGAATTTTTAAATCCGGTAAAAATTTACCGGAACCGGAACCGGAAGGTGAAAAAATGCCGGAACCGGAATTCCGGTTGCACCCTGTATATTATATGTAGTAGAATGCAGCGTTATACTTTAGTTCGTTGCCGTAGTGTTTGTTTTAATAAGTACCTTGATGGTTTCCGGTCATTGGTTTCAAATTGGGCCTTAGCGTTTAAATTGACAATGGGTACCGACAAATTTAAATTGATGGGGTCACGACCAGCACCGGATGTAAACACAGAAATATTGGTCCGGAAAATAAAATTCGCACACTGTTCGTCCAATATTAACGCAGTGTCCATGGGGACAGTAAAAACACCGTTGAGGGGTGACGTCGTGCCATTCCCCCCCAAGTTTTGGTATCAAGTTCCGGGGGTGCAGCTTAAGTAGTTATAACCGTTTGAAACGTTGAACGAAAGAGCTAAACGTGGTATGGCTTGGGATACCGGTACATATAAGGAATAGCATTGGTTAAAAATGGTCGGTGTTCACAAATATATATATAAAATGATGATGGTTTAGGATGGTGCGTAAACTGTTTGATGTGCCGGCCGACTATAAAAGCTTTACCGGTTCTTTCAGGGGAGGAAAGAGACTGATGCCTGTTTTGTCGGTTGCTGTCGTGTATTGTTTATGTTTGGCTTTGGCTTGGTTTAAACGATTTCGACCCGTTTGGGTCTTCTGGTTTCAATCAATTTTAGGCTGGGGTTGTATAGGTTGTGTCGGTGTTCTGTAACATTCAAAAGTAGAATATTTTACATTTATATATGTATATATATATTATGTTAATATTTTATATACGTATGTATATATAATATGTATATATAATATATGTATGTATATATCATGGTTTCGCCGGAATTTTTTTCAAGATCCCAGATTCAGTTCCGGTTCGTATTCCAGCAATCAAAAACGCCCGGACAAGGAATTGTTACACTTTTGTGGCAAATTGTTAAAGTATTAGCTTAGTAATTAAAATTAACACCATTGACAAAATTTACTAAAACGCAGATGATATTCGCAACTTGTGTTTGGTCTGCAACTTCTTTTTACGTTTTAAACTATTTTTTGTTTTGGTAAAATTTATAAAATGTGGTAATACAAAGGCAAATCAGACGACTAAATTCTTGTTCCGGTTCCGGCGAAAAAGTAAATTCATTTTTCTGTTCGTACTTCCTGTGGAATGTAGTTCCGGTTGGAACGGTGAATTATAGGTATATTATACAATTTATGCCTATGTATGGCTTCAGTGGGTATTGTTAGGTATTTGTGCAAAGGTAAATTGTTAGCGCTGTTTGAATTTTACCTAACCTCGCCTTAGTTTTCAGCTTATTTGGTTAGAAAATGCATTTTGTGTTTCAGATGAACTATTTGCATCGCAAAATGTTCGGCCCAGCACGGGCCGGTAGTCAAGGGGCGGCCAGGGGGGATCAGTCTTCCGTTGGAAAAATTTTGGCTCCCCTAGGAGATTTTCAGTATTGCTTGTAAGCCATTGAAAACCAATGAATGCCCCTCCTGAAAAATTTTTTGGCTCCCCTGGCAAGGTGAGCTAGCTACAGGCCTGGCCCGGCAGGGCAGTGGCCCGGAGGATAAGGATATATCTCTGGCTTCGCCCTAGATTGGCTTCAGGGTATTCGTTGCAGGTATCATGAAAACGATAGCCAATCGTACCGTGTCAGTGGTATGGTTAATTGTTGTATGTCTCATGGACGAAAATTGAGCTGATATATACCACATGATCTATTCTGCTCTAAAACTTTCACCCCCACTGGAGATCCGTATGTTCACCGTTATTAATGGATTGCGTTATGTCTGAGTTTAAGGGTCATAAAGAGTGGGTGATGATACTTAGACAATAGTGTGCAACTATTGGAGTTCTGCACGGTACAAAATGTACCAGCGCGTGTTGCATTTTTACTCGACCCGACCAAGCCTGAAGAATATCCAATTGTACAATCTTGTCATTATCAACTCTTGGTATTAACTGTTTTAAAATTTTTTCAAATGTAATTTTTCATTCGTAGCTAACAATGGATTTGATTAGTTATACAGCTGTCAATCAGATTGCTTGCTGAGATTTAGTAGGCATGTGAAATAATTTAGAATTCGCTGGTATCTGGGTCCATATTCTCGAATGTATATAGTAGCACTTATCACCACTTAGTGATAGGTTTTCAAACTAACGAAACGCTGCAATTGCCGATCTCAAAATTTGCGCAGAGATAGAGTTAATTGAGCGCAATAAACCCACCGAATTTCAAACCTCGCCATTCTTTGGTTCCAAAGTTACAAGACCTATCATCAACATGTGATAGGTGCTACACACATCTGAGAATACGGGTTTAGGGCTTAGGGTCCGTATTCTTAAATGCGTAAACACCTATCATCAGTTGGTGATAAGTCTTGTAACTTTCGAACGAGTGAATGTTGATGCTCAAAATTGAGCGCATTTTTCGTATATGATTTGCTCTACTCTTGTGCCAATTTTGAGTTCAACAACTGTAATAGTTAGTAAGTTTGAAAACCTATTACTAACTGATGATAGTTGTTATATAGATTTGAGAATACGGGAGTAGATTTTTAACCCATTGCCAACGAAGGAGAAGCCACAATTTGGACAGGAAGGGGTCAGGAGTTTTGTTTTATAAAAATTTCGAACGGGGAGTTTATAGTGTTACAAGCGGAAAAAGTATATACTAACCCTTTTAAAAAAAGTAGCAAAAAGGGGTTGACCCCTGAAATTAATCCTGTACCAGCGCCCCACCCCCACTTGGTTTCTTATGCGATTCGAATATTTTGCTGACGTTATCTAAATCGGTTTATTAGCATAATTCTGGATTTAGAATATTAATCTTATCGGTCAGAGTTAACAATTTAGCTTAGTACGTAACCAGTCTAGCTAGCAGTGTGACAGGAACCCATTCAAGCTAAGGTTCATGACAGAGGGGAACAGAGAAGATTTTCGGGGGCGGGGAGAAAGTTAAAGGGGTGATAACAGTGGCGAAGCAACTGATCTGAAAACTAGGGGGCCACATACGGTGGGGCGCAACACAGAACAATGGAAGAATGCTCACGAGCAAAGCGAGCGAGTAACCAAATGCAATTTTAATAAATTGTAAGTTAGGGGACCTTCCATACAAAATTTTCTATTCTATGTTATGCAAAATGTTCTGGGTTCAAAAATGGGAGGGGCCGGCGCAGCCTGCCCCCCAGCTGTTCCGCCACTGTGGGGTGAATTGGCCCATGATATGATGCCCTTCTAGCCTTCCGTAGTTGAGACACTCCGTTGAGTTAGCGTTGGATTAAGTCGGAAAGTCGAAAAGCTGTATAGAACGATATTGAGGTATATAGGAATTGGCTAACGGCAAATAGGCACCGTTTGCAAGTGCGTATCATGGCGTGACTGTAGCTTATGCGCCGAGTTGCGAATAATTAGCTCGTTGTTGTTGTTTGTTGTTGTTTGTTGTTGTTATTGTTTATTGTTTTTGTTTGTTGTTGTTGTTTATTATTGTTGTTTGTTGTTGTTATTGTTTATTGTTTTTGTTTGTTGTTGTTGTTTATTATTGTTGTTTGTTGTTGTTGTTGTTGTTTATTGTTGTTGTTTATTGTTTTTGTTTCTTGTTGTTGTTTGTTATTGTTGTTGTTTATTATTGTTGTTGTTATTGTTTGTTGTTTGTTGTCGTTGTTTGTTGTTAGTTGTTGTTTTTGTTTGTTTGTTTGTTGTTTGTTGTCGTTGTTTGTTGTTAGTTGTTGTTTTTTGTTTATTGTTGTTGTTTGTTGTTTATTGTTGTTGTTTATATATTGTTTATTTGTTATTGCTGACTGTTTTGAGGTTTTATATAGAAAGTATATGCATACGACTTTGCCAAGATTTCCTGTCAGGAAGTATGTAGTAATTGCCTCGTTTATGTTGACCGAGAATGATTTTCATGGTCTCGAATTAAGCAGATTAATGTAAAGCTTATACGGTGCCTTGAGAAAATATTATATTCATGTATTGGCCACGTTTGCTTAAGCATGCGGAGTTTTGCCATAGCTGCATGCAATTGTTACTGCAGTTTAGTAGGTATTTTGAATGTGGTTTATTATTGCGATAGACAATTTATTATAGGGTGTACTGCATTCATGAGCGTCGTCGGCTGAAAATTATATTTGATGGGCACCGAATAATTTTGGAGGGTTCTATAATTGCAAATCAGGTTTTAGATCGAGTTTGTTTGGGGTGCATCAGTCAGTTATTTGGGGGGGCACAGCGGCCCCCAATGCCCCTCCGTGGCGACGCCCTTAGTGTGCTTTGCGGAGTAAAGTTTGGTTGAAATAGATCGGTTTCGACGTTTTGAAACATAAAATGAATTTTGCGTAACTGGTAACTTTAAACAAGAACCGGAACCGGAATTTGAAATATTGTAATGAACAAACAAGACCCTTGTACACTTCCGCACCACAAGCTTAAGGTTTGATTCAGGCTTAAGTTCAGCCTAGGGTTAGGCTCAGGCTTAGGGCTCAGGTTGCGGTTTAACAAATCGTTTGCTTAGGATGACTAGGCTTAAGCTGTTTGCCTATTAAGGTTTTAACTAAGCGTAAGCGTGAGCGTAACCATAAGCCTAACCCTTAACTTTGAATATGCAGGGAGAGGTATACAAGACTGGACAATAATATGCGTTTGGACAGCCGGGCCCGTAGACTGAAAATAGGCTGGGGGGGGGTCAGTCACCCATGGAAAAAATTTTGTCCCCTAAAAAGTTTCAAAGTTGCTTGTAAATCATCGAAACCCGTGTATACTCCGCCCAAGTGGCGGTGATAGCAGTGGAGCGATACCACCCTTTATGGTTACATTTTCATCACAGTAATCAGTTGGTTTTCAAACTTACCCCTGTGAAAAATTAGGCTAATATTGCATATCCTTTTCGGTTATCTTTCTGACCGGTGTTTACTCAAAAAAGGTTGAATTTTGAAAATTATTACATATTTGAGATGCTCACAACCTCCGCTGGTCATTCCGCGACCATATTTCAATATTTGAAAAAATTGATTTTAAGGCTCCAAGGACCAACGTACCCCCCACTTGGGACTCAAAAACTTTTTGCTAAAAAAATTAAACATATTATATATATATGTACCATTCAACGCAGCCTGCCGAGCTGAGTCCAATTTCAAAAATTCAAATTTGGGCATGGAATGATCAAAGAATGTTATGAGAAGCTCATCAAATATGCCAGATTTTCAAAATCCAATCATCTTTGGGCAAACGCTGTCACGGGGATAACCGAAAAACCCCAAAAATTGGGCGTGTGCCAACCGTAGGTTCTTCATATTACCGCCCCTGACCCCGCCTAAAAATTTACCAACCGCCTAGCAAGGTGAGCTGGCTACAGACTTGGAGTCCGCTGAATCAATTGCCCACTAAAGACTGCTATTAAAGCTTCTCAAAAAGTGGAAGGGGGGTCAGTGATCCATGTCCCACCGCGGGATGGGCGTCCATATTGCGAACACGACGTATACACATTTGCTGCAATTAACCCGATTGCTAAAAAGTGCTCATAGGTTGCATGTTGTCTGTGTATGTGTGTGAAATTTTCGCATGCGTTTGTGTAGTTTTAAACAAACAGTCGCTTTTTAAATGAAAAAATGTAGATAGGTGTATATATCTCAAAAGGCAGGAGTTAACGCTTTTGAAAGTAAAATAATATAATTTGTGTTAGTTAAATAGTATTTTTGAAATTTTAAATTTAGTGTTGCCAATAAGTATGTATTTGTTATATTTTTAGTAGAATTTTGTCGCATTATTTGAATTTATGACAATTTGTTGTCCCTGCCCGACGGTGTCCTTAGCCTAAATGATGGTAGACTAATTGTGGATTCGATGACGTTGTGGATTCCAAGGTGTTGGTCGACGAGATAGGCCCGACGGTATCCTTAGCCTAAGCCTAAATATCCTAAGCCTAAATGGCGGTAGACTAATTGTGGATTCGATGAGGTTCCGGATTACAGAGGTGGGGTTGGTCGACGAGACAGCGGCTTAGAGTTGGACATTGTTAAGCCTTGTGCTAAGGTAAACCGTACGCCTGACCGTAAATATGGGAAGTGTACGCTCCGTGAATTTCTGTATAAATCACGGACGTGGCACCTTGAATCTCAACTGCAGTTCAATTTAAGTATTTTATTCAAATTTGAAGTTAATCTTTTCAAACAGCAGCAGATGAGTCCAGTTAGGGTTGCGTTATACTTGTCGTATGACGATACTGCACGATGATGGACGACGCCGTACGGGTGACGGACGACGGCGTTCGGGTTCGTGACGGACGACGTTGTACGGGTTCGTGATGGACGACGCCGTACGGGTTCGTGACGGACGACGCCGTACGGGTGGCGGACGACGCCGTACGGGTGGCGGACGACGCCGTACGGGTGGCGGACGACGCCGTACGGGTGGCGGACGACGCCGTACGGGTGGCGGACGACGCCGTACGGGTGGCGGACGACGCCGTACGGGTTCGTGACGGACGACGCCGTACGGGTTCGTGACGGACGACGCCGTACGGGTTCGTGACGGACGACGCCGTACGGGTTCGTGACGGACGACGCCGTACGGGTGGCGGACGACGCCGTACGGGTGACGGACGACGCCGTTCGGGTGACGGACGACGCCGTTCGGGTGACGGACGACGCCGTTCGGGTGACGGACGACGCCGTTCGGGTGACGGACGACGCCGTACGGGTGACGGACGGCGCTGTACGGGTGACGGACGGCGCTGTACGGGTGACGTACGACGCCATACGGATGACGGACGACGCCGTACAGGTGACGGGCGACGCCAGACGTTATCAAACGTATAGCGCAACCCTAACTTTAACGTTGCAAATGCCGTCCCTAAGCCAGAAGAAGGCCAGACGAGCGCAGCCCGCGTTGAAAAGTTTCAATCTCGATTCCGTTTATGCCCCTCCTAAACTTTTAGTCCCCCCCAGAAACGTGAGCTTCTTTGGGGGTCGTGTAAATATTGTTTTGGTTAAAGTTAATTGTTTCAACCGAACGTTTTTTGGTCAAAGCCTAATAATTTGATTCTTTTGTGCCCTAAAAATTGAACTGCCTAAAATTCTATGACTAGTATATACGCATATGTTGGTCTATTATATATAATATATATGTATATATATAAATATAAATATATACATATTATATATATATAATTTTTGAGCTATTTTAACATTTATTCAAGGTTATCGCTTTTAAAGTCTACTATACTTATGTCAATTGATTCAAGATACGTAGATTTGCGTGTAATTATTTTAATTTTAATATTACCATGGCTTTAATGTTTAGAATCAAGGCTGTAGTCCAGAGGGGTTTCAGGGATCAAGCCTTCCTTTGCGGGATTTGTACAGGAGATTTTAGATTTATTGTATACGTAATACATTTAGTATATTTGTTTATTTATTTTATTTTATTTATTTATTTTATTTATTTATTTATTTTATTTTATTTATTTATATTTATTTATTTATTTATTTATTTTATTTACTTATTTATTTATTAATTTCATTGATAACTTTTCGAGTTATAGTATTGTGCGCCGTTGTTTGATGCGAACTTATAAAGAGCGCGTTTGCAATATTATGCCGCCGGGCTGAAAAAAATTAGGGGGGACCGCCATGAATATCCAAAACGAGTGCCCTCTGCGTGCAGTCCCCTTGCGTTTTATGTTACATTTAAGCAATAATCAATAGCAGTTTAAAATAGTCATTGTTACGTATATATGTGTATTTAAGTGTATTTAAGTTGCTAAATTTCATTTTTCGATTTATTTACTCAAATTTATATATAGCGGTTTGAACATATTTACCTCGAGTGATATATTTGATGATAATGTCAAATATAGAATTCGGGGATTAGGTGGGCAGTTTGTGTCTAGTTGGGATAAGGCGGAATTTCAGGTTCTATTTCTGGT
Organism: Enoplolaimus lenunculus; assembly: GCA_030248215.1. NCBI lineage: Eukaryota > Metazoa > Nematoda > Enoplea > Enoplida > Thoracostomopsidae > Enoplolaimus > Enoplolaimus lenunculus. The sequence continues at coordinate 11,365 of JASANG010001771.1, read as the reverse complement.
TAGAAAATCCAAGTACCGGAACCAAAGCCACGAATATACACCCGGAACTTTCGGTTGCAGTTCCTTAAGTGGGTTAGAAACGTAGGCCAATATAAACAACACAGACAGAACAGTATTATAAGCATATTCCGAAGCCTAAGCCTAAGCCTAAGCCTAGACCTAAGCGTAAGAATACGCTTATTCCCAAGCCTAAGCCAAGCAAAAAATTAGTCTAAAAAGCTTAAGCTTACTCTATTGCAGTCACACAGAAAAACGTTTCCGCCACTGATCTTTACTCGGGCCTACGCAGTAACGGACGACGCGGGGCGGTACTTGACGGCGCCCCACGACAAATATAGCGCCACCGTTAATCGTTGTTTCTTGAGAGATTTCGGGAGCGGCGGGTATACCGTGCCCTCGGTGAAACAAATTAATTGATGTGATAAATTTGACCGTTGACTGAATGAAATGTTTGGCCGAGTCAGTGTACACATCAAATGCAGTAGTGACATGTATGAGTTTAAGGGTAAATAATATTTGCACGAAACGCAAGCGTAGCAAATCAAACAATTTCAGAAAAACGTGCCATGTATGATGATGATTTACGAGTGGGGCGAGCGCTTGTATGATGGTCACGCGTTTAGGTAGGGGGTTGACTTCTCTCATGCCTCCGCCCCCCCTCTGTGTCCGCGCACGTCAGTAGGCTTTGCCAAATTCATCGCCAAGTGTCCACATTTGTTCGTATTGGTCACATTGTTTATCGGTCATTGGACGACGACTTAATGTTTTCAAGCTTGCTGTATTCATTGTGTACATTTATTCATTATAAGCGAACAGCGCTGAATTTGGCAAACGAGGTTATGGGTCTATCAAAATTTCGAAGGACGTTTGTTGTGGTGCAAACTGAAAAACTAATCAAAAATCCTTAGACAGTGGTCCCTAAAGCGAGGTTTTGCTCTTGTCCCTAACCCCCGTACCCCTACGGCCAACGCGGTTAACACCAGATTTGATTTGTGTATATTTTGGTTTGGTTTGCAGTGTTGAGTGGGGGGTCGGGTTTGTTGGACTTTGAGGACCTTTTTTGAAACCATTTTTCAGAGTTGTTGGTTGACCAGCTGTAATTCGTTTCGTTTCTGTTCGTTGTTTGGCACTTTGCTGTACGCCCAACCTGATGGTTGGTTGAGCGTACAGTGTTTGGGTTCAATTTTGAATTTTTTTTTTGCATATTTGTGAGGTTATTCGTGACGTACGGTGATTATTTCAAAATCGAAATTTGAATTTTTGAAAAATTGATTTTTTGAGGTTCTATTTTCTAATTGAAAGTTTCGTGCGAAAATATATTTATTGTCGGATTTTGTGAGGGGTCTGTCTGGCTGTAAGACATCTCTGATTTGCGGGGTATGGGACGGCGGTTCAGCATGGCACATTGTGGTATTTTAGGGTACTGGGTTAATGAGTTGCTGTTTGCATGGGAAGCAATGCTTTATAAGATTGGGAATATAGAGAGTGCTTTTGATCTTACTGCGTTTTTGGCGAAAAATGGGTTTTCATGCTGGCTACGGGCGTTCGACAGATATTTTTGATGGAAGTTATACCTCACACAGTTATGTATGGAATTTAATTTTAGCTGTAGCTCTGGTTCTAGGCACGTATTCTCGAATGTGTGTAGCACCTATTTCCAGTTGGAGACTGGTCGTGTAACTTTCGAACCAGTGAACGCTGAGGCTTAAAATGCAGCACATTTTTTGCACGCGCATTGCTCTACTTGTGTGCCAGTTTTGGACTCAACAACTGCTATAGTTAGTGAGTGTGAACACGTAGTGCTAACTGATGATAGTTGCTATATACATTTGAGAATATTGGCCCGAGTCGTGTAAATTTTATTCATACTCTGACCAAAAACGAAAGTATATGCGAGTAGTCTGAATTGTGGTATGAGAGGGCATATGCCAGTTATTTAAGTATATGTATTATAGTATGCTTTCGAGTTTATTTGTCCTAATTACCATATTTATATTAGGGATGTGCCGATAAAAAAATTTCGTCGATCAGTACTCACAAAAGTGCCGATTATTACCGATGCTGATTTATTGCCGATGCCGATGCTGATTATTGCCGATGTCGATGCCGATTAATTGGCACATCTATAATTTATATACAGTTGGGGGGGAAGGGTTTGGCTCCTTTGCCCACATTTGCCCACGCCCCTGTTATAATAATGACTATTAATGTACGCATGTTCATAACATATTTTTAATTGTGTTTCAGATTTTAAGGCCGTTTGCACGATCACAGTATGAGCGAAGTCGGCGTATAGTTTTAAACAAGATTTGAAACGTTGGTATCGTTGCATGCAAGTATTGTATCAAGTTTACATGCTTCTAGTCCAAGTATATAGTGTTTGCCTGGCTTGCTGAATTCTTTTGAGAACCAGTAACCTAAATAGTGAGCACCGGCTCTTGTAAGCTTCACCCACATTTTAGGCTAAGGCTGAGGCTGGAATGAAAACTTGTTTTGGATATAGATGTTTTAAAAAGTGTAATTTGGACAAATTTCGCTAGCAACCACCCTAAATGTGATTAATAATTAGAGGTGTCACCGAATCCACGATTTTTAATCGGATTCGAATCCATTGCTAATTTGCCGAATCCGAATCCATTGCTAATTTTGCTAATTTTCCGAATTCGAATCCATTGCTAATTTGCCGAATCCGAATCCATTGCTAATTTGCCGAATCCGAATCCATTGCTAATTTGCCGAATCCGAATCCATTGCTAATTTTGCTAATTTTCCGAATTCGAATCCATTGCTAATTTGCCGAATCCGAATCCATTGCTAATTTGCCGAATCCGAATCCATTGCTAATTTGCCGAATCCGAATCCATTGCTAATTTGCCGAATCCGAATCCACTGCTAATTTGCCGCATCCGAATCCATTACTAATTTGCCAAATCCGAATCCATTGCTAATTTGCCGCATCCGAATCCGAATCCTGCATGTTGCAAATTTCAGATATATCTATAATTTGGTTCGGAATATCAACGCAATGCCAGCCGTTTAAGTGTTATTAAACGTTAATATAGTTCGTGCCCGACCTCAGTTCTGAAATTTTTGACTTGAAACAAAAAAATATTGATTTTTATATAACAATTTATTAAAAAATTTTAGTGCTTATAAATTAAAAATTATACTGCCGAATATTATTGGATTCGGCTTTTTCACAACCGAATCCGAATCTAAACCGTTAATTTTTGCGCTGTCCGAATACGAACCTTTGTCGCCACCCTGTTATTAATCAGTGAAACAATCGGTTGACGCTGAATTTTTAGGGCGTGGTTTGGTTCATGATGATTTGCCAAGGTCAGGTGCAACTCTGAACTATTAATTAAACCCTGCTGAGTTGTAGGGAATATTTGACTTAAGACTGCGGTTTAACGATATGTATTTGTGGAATGCTAAAATAGTTCATTTTGCCACAAATGTGAACTATTGTTCAGCATTATACTGGGGCCTTTGTATTAATATAAATAACTCGAACGGGAGCTCTTGATTTGCCTGTAGGGATTCGCATTTCTTGAAAAATTCGATTTTTAAGGTTTCAAGCCTCGTCCTTGGGACCCAGAAAATTTTTTGCAAAAAGTTGTACAATCTATATAATAGGGATGTGCCGATTAATCGACATCGGCGTGGGTAATAATCGGCAGTTGCCGTGAGTATCGGCATCGGCACTGCAAAAAATTGCCGATCCTTTGCCGATACTTTTTGCACATAACAGTCAGTTTGAATGTTATCAGTTTCATTTGTGGGCGCATATCTGTGTGTCTGGTCAGGAAAACTGTTATCTCTTTTGTGTTTGTGTTTGAAAAAATTAATTGAAATGAACCGTTGTTATAAAATTATAATCGTTTATGATCGTTAGGGTTTAAGTCTTCATATAATGATGTAATGTAGTATCCTATCTGAATATTAAACATTGTGTACTAAAGTTGGAATCATCATCGGTATCGATTCGGTATCGCAGAATTTCAAAATAAGAATCGGCATCGGTAAAAATTTTGGTATCAGCACATCTCTACTATATACCGTTCGACGCAGTTTGCGGAGTTGAGTGAATAGTGTTAAACTTTCCGCAACCAAACTATTGATTAACAAGTTATTGTTAAATAACGATTTGGGATAGCGCTAAATCAGTTATTTGACCATAACTCGTTAAGCAGTCATCTGATTACGGAAAACTTCACTCCATTTGACTCAGCTGCGCAAGTTGCGCCGAGTAATATATAGTTTGTGTAAGGTTTTGGCAAAATATTTGCATACCAAGCGGATGTGTAAGTGGGTAAAGATTTGTTTACCTGGACCGCGCTTTATCCACTGAAATTTTTTTCTTTTTATACACCAGCGCAAAATTACTTTACACAACGACCCACCTTTACCCACACTTTCTTCTGCGTTCAATACAATTGTGTAATTTCACCGTGCATTAATGTTTAGTCGCTCGATTTACGTTACCAAAATTAAACGTTTGACACATTTTAACGTTTAAATTATTTGAAACAATTTTCAAACTTTTTGTGAAATTAGGGATTTGAAAAGCGTTGGAGTTCATATTCAAAATTATTACGTAATAAAGGTTTTGAATTGTAGTCGTATCGTATATCGCTGTCAGTTGCGTTCAAATGTGATCTCAAGACTGTCTAAATACCAACTAAACCCATAATATTAGAAATGTGGTCTGAAAATTTCTGTTGACATGTATGTGAAAAGTGTTCCCATGTGCATGCGCCTAATACAGAGCACTGTATACGTATTGCTAACAACATTGGTGTAAATAAGATGATTACCGTTAAGCGTTCGTTGCAGTTTCTTTTGAAAATTTTAGGTTCCTAAAATAACAAATTTTCACCCGGATCTTTGAAATTCTTCTCCCACGGGTATACTGGCGTCAAAAGTTTTTTATCCGGTCGGCGGTTATCCCGCGGGTAGCGTGCAACTCTGGTAGTATCGGTAGAGGTGGCGTTGGAATCTTAAAAATGGAATTTTTGAAAAATTCAAATTTCGGAGTGAATGGATCAGGGTGGTCACGAGAAGTTGAATCGTGGCGGATCCGGGATATTTTTGATAGAAAATTTGTATGGGATCAACCGGACCCCAGCCGAAATCGGAAATCTTCTGTACATTCCTGGGGACGTGCAAAACATGAATACTGAATTGCACATATATGTATGAAGCTGATGGTGTTTTTGTACCCTTTCCCTTCACATTTAAAGTTAAAGCTTAAGCTTAGTCTTAAAAGGCTTTGCTGACGGTTTAGGCTTAGAATTAGGCAAGGCTTTGCTGACGGTTTAGGCTTAGAATTAGGCAAGGCTTTGCTGACGGTTTAGGCTTAGAATTAGGCAAGGCTTTGCTGACGGTTTAGGCTTAGAATTAGGCAGTGGGTTTAGTTTTAGGCAAGGCTTTGCTGACGGTTTAGGCTTAGAATTAGGCAAGGCTTTGCTGACGGTTTAGGCTTAGAATTAGGCAAGGCTTTGCTGACGGTTTAGGCTTAGAATTAGGCAAGGCTTTGCTGACGGTTTAGGCTCAGAATTAGGCAAGGCTTTGCTGACGGTTTAGGCTTAGAATTAGGCAAGGCTTTTGGTACCCCTAAGCGTAGGCCTGTGGACGGAAGTGTACAAAAACCGCCAACGGAATTCGGCTTCCAGGTAATCGTTAGTGTTTCGTATGAATTCCGGTATGAAAGTTTAGTTCCAATTCCGCTAACTGATATAATCACATCCGGTTTCTTTTTTCACCTCGAGTCACACCAGGGTGCAACCGGAGGTCTGTTCCCGGTTCCGATAGAAAATCGACTTCCATCTCCGGTAGAATTTGTATCATAGGTTCGGGCAATTTCGGTACTGAAATTTTGCATAGTTTTACAAAATTTATTTGTTTAGCGCGTTTCGTTTTATCTTTTGACACCATTTTGAGGAAAGAATTGCCAAGATTTCGTAAATAATAAGCGTGAAGTCAAACGATTTAACAACACATTACAGATATTTGCTAAAACTAACAAATTTAACAACATTTTAACTACCAAATTTCGCCTCACCTCCGTCTTCACATCCAGCTCCGCCAAGTTTTGTTGGCTTCCCGCTCCGGTGTTCTTCACTTCCGGTTGCACCGTGAATTAGACCTATTCCTATTTCTACAGTAATCTCAGTTTTTTTATAAATCGTGGGAAAATCACACGGCGACAGTAGCAGGTGTGCGTCGTCTGTTGACCGTGGGAAAGTTAATTATCAGACAGACATCTGGTGATGGAAATTTATCGGTCATCAGAACAGTGGTCGCCATCTGTGTTGCGAATGGTGTGTACATGCGTTCGTTTGATCTTATTCAGTGATTACTGTAGAATATACGATTATTTCATAAATTCCATCCATTTTGGATTCGTTTGAACGTATGTCGAGTATGTTTTATGCAGCGTTTGGAATGTTGCAAGTGAAATAGTAGGTGAAGGTTTACAGTCGATGCAAAAAACGAAATACTCAGATTCTTTGGTTTAATCGACCCATGTAAAGATCAGGGGCGGAACGTTTTTCTTTGGAATGTAATAAAATAAGCGTTAGCTATTTTTTGATTAGGCTTAGACTTAGGTATAAGCTCATTTTTAGGCTTAGCTTAGGAAGAGGTGCGTACTATTGCTGGGTGGTGTTCTATATGTTGGCCCTTAAATCAAACACATAAAATACCAAATAGGAATATAGTACTACAATAAGCATTTATCTTTTTCTAAATGTTTGAGTTAATTTAGACTCGATTGAATTTATGAAGGTAGAGATTGTGGCTCAGTCGGATAATTGATTTTAATTTTCTTTTTGCTATATTATTGGTGAAATAACCTTAGTTGAAGACAGGTATTTTCTTAATCTGCTGTATTTTAGATTTACAGTAGCCACGCAAGCGAAATTTATCTTCAATAGTTTATTTTCGATGATTGTCAATAATGTTTATGTATGCTATGCTAATGAAATCTATTTTATTTTTATCGTCATTTTTTAGTAAAATGCTTAATTTCCACTGACCAAAATTTAATTCCGGTGTTATAGATTAATTTCCCCCATAGGGATTTAGCGTCCTGGAACGATTATTAGCTTGGCATTTCCCACCGGAAAAATTGCTCTAAAACTTGTTTTAGGCATAGTTTGACTTTCCGCGATAAGGATTTCGCCCCCCACCCCGGAAAGATTGCTGCAGCGTTCTGCAGATGTGCTTGGTTTAAACACCTCGAAAACAACAAGCAAATATTGATAAGAAAAATTTTATTAAAAAAATTAAAATTTTGAACTTTAAAGACCAAGTTTTTAGGGTTCAATCTATTCAAAGTTCAAAATATTTTAGATTTCTTCTCACGGGAGTTATTTTTCAACGCTACTCTGGTTGAAATATTGCTATTTGTCTCGTATATGGTTTTCGGCATCATTTAGAGTGTCTGCCCCCTGCCAAAAGGTAGAATTCAAGCCGCCTTAGGTGACGGGGGGGAACTGTAATTGGTTCCATGTTAGCAGCTTTTGAGACTTCATGGTTCATATCTTGGTTACACGGTTAAAACCTTATTCACACGTGCAAATTTTCACAGAGAGAACTTGTCTACGGTTGCAGATTCAGATTGAGGGGGGCGTACACCCCTCCGTCAGAAACTGTTTTGAACTTTTTGGGATAAAATGGTAAGGTCTCCCTGCTTACGATGTTAGCCTTCTCAAAAAAATATTGTATATAAGTATAGCATACAGTAAAAATTGCGTTTCACAACGTTTTGCCAGCCTTGTCCGTCAGAAATTTCTCAATCCGCTGCTGCTTACATGTGCAAGTTTTGTGAAATTGTTTTCATAAAACACTTGCATATATAAGCTTCATCTGTATAAAGTTGTCGCTGCAAAAACTTGCACGTGTGAATAGGGCTTTAGCGGTTGACCGATGACATGGATATATGAAATGCAAGCCAGATTTTGAACTGGTTTTAGCCGTTTTTGGCTTGGTTTTTTGGCAATTTTGTTGAAGATGTTTGCGTTTGAATTGCAATTGCAGTTTTGTGTGAGAAAGTTTATTAATGTTTGTTAGAACGTATTAATGCAATTGCAATCTTTGTTTACTTTGACCAATTTTTTTTGATTGAAAACGAAATTTATGTTTTTGCGGAACTAATTTAAGATTTAGGAGACTGAATTTTAGAAAGGGAATGTAATTTGATGATACGTAGCGTTTGAATTCGAAAAATACAAATATATTTGTAGAAAATTTGCACAGAAAATTCATACTCGAGTACGTATGATGACTAGTTGGCTAACGGATTCGGCGGATTTAGAAACAACGAATGGTGTATTTTTTATGAAATTTAGCATATTTTTTTGAATTTGACTTGGCCCACTTGTGAGTAAGCTTTGAGATCGGTAACAGATGCAGTTCGCTTGTTTGAAAACCAATTACTATCTGCCGATTAGGTCCATAGCGAGCTCACCTTGCTACGGGAGCTAAATAATTTTTCCAGGAAAGGCATACAAGGGTTTTCGATGAGTTACAAGTAGGGTTGAATATTTTCTAGAGGAGTTAAAATTTATCCAGGAGGGCGGAGTATCTTTTGGTTAAGTGCCGCTGGCGATGGGTGCTAGACAATTACACATATTTGAAGATATATATACGGTTCCTCCAGATGATATAAGGGCTGTAGCTAACTTACTTTTACAGTTGCAATCGAAGACTAATAAAAAATGAACCCGTTGAAATCGGTATATGAATGCATACTGGCTGGGCTTTTGAAATCTTACTTAAGTTGTGCTGAAGTAATTACTTAAGTCGCCGACTTACTTAAATACTTAACTTTTCAATGCAAAAACAAATGTTAGTTTCGATCCACTGTCAGGAGTAGAAAGACACAAATTTGTTTGATATTTAGTGTGGAGCAATGAGTGCATAATCTCATCAATTAAACTAAAGCTAATATGTCTCAACTGTTGATCGTGCAACAAATCAAATTTAGTCAGCGATTTGAGTATTTGCTTAACTTTAATTACGACGTTACAAATATTATAAATTGGTTAAGTAATTGCTTATCAAATACTAAAGTATAGCGTTATACTGAAGTAAGATTTCAGAAATCCATGCCGGTGTGAACTAAAAAATAATTGAATTATGTAGATTTAGTGTTAGTTTTAGGTTTGTATTGTATGCATAGCAGCGACGTGTTTGCTCAGTTATTACGTGTATACGACAAGTAGTGCGGCAGGTGGAACTTTGGAAACAGTGCAAAACAACGGAAATTTGCCAAAGACAAAGTTGAACTCTGATCAAAGTGAGAGCAGCAAGTTGAGTAGTGGCTCGTCTCAGCCATGATTTGATGAAATCAAAGGGTGTGACTCAGTCGCATCAACGAAAAAACGGGGGGCAACAGTGATTTTTTAACGGATTGATTTTCGTGTTTCGCCAAACGTACCGTATAATTGGTATCGACAGGCGAAATAATGGAAATATTTAGAAATTTTATTATTTTTTACAATTGAAAAATGTTCAATATTATAAATGGCTTTTTACTATGAGTTAAAATTTATACGGCCTGAAAATCAGGCCCGCAGCCAGCTCACCTTACTACGTGGGGGTGGGGTTAAAAATTTTCAGGAGGGACATTCAAGGGTTTTCGCTGAAGTTACAAGCAAGGTAGTAAACTTTCTGGGGGGCCTAAATTTTTCCAGGGAAGGCTGAGCATCCTTGGCTACAGACCCACTGGAAATTTGCAGATGTAATGATATGGTTTATTTACGGTATGTTGATATGATATTTTAAGTCGTTTACTGTTGTTTGTATATTTTTTGTTCAGGCAACAGAATGGATTTTGATCGTTTAACACACAACGAACATACAACGGAACGGTTGAATTCGAAAACGGATGAAAATGAGGAAGAACCAAACGGAAATACGAACGACAATGACGGTGACGCTGGTGACAGTGAAGAAAATAAATCGATTGAAAATTTCCTAGAAGACGTTGATTTCGACTTGGACATTCCGACGTCTGTGATCAAACAAAGCGACAACATCAAAGTGCTCAATCATACCGTTCCTGTACTGGTGAGTTTGAATAGCGCCAGGTTGGTGATTTTTGTATATTAAAGCTGGAACGCGTCACATACGTATTTTGGCCAGCGGTCTGGCAGATTTTTGTATATATGTAGCCAATGATTGTTTATGTGCGTATGCAACTTAACGAAAACGGTAAAAGTGTTGATTGTTTGGATTTGTGATGTTCTTCAAAACAGAGAATATTAGTAAATAGATAAATTGTTTACGTTTTTGTCGTTGTATAAAACAGAGATGTGTGTTTGAGCTAAGACATGTCAATAGTCATCGGTATCTTACTTATTATTATTCAAAATTAATGTAGCATATATGTTCCAGTGAAATATTTTCTCACTGCCACATGTTTTCCCTTTAATACAGTATTTCGCCCAAACGATATCTGTCCATCAGTATAAATATGCAATTGGAATTTCGTTTGCGGCTATGGAAATCCGGTGGTATTCACTATTCGGTTCCGGTAATAAATCTGAAATTGTTTTTACCGGATATTTTGGTTATTTTTGCCGCCAATAATTATTGTGCTTGAATAGTTTGCACTGCACCACTGAATGCGTTTGCAGTAATTTTCAACTAACTTATAATAAATTGCAAGTTTACGTGATTTCATAGTTGAAAACAACCTATTTTTGTCGGAAACGAAGCGCCCGCTGAAAAATACTGTAGTGAGCACCGGAAGTGAATAACGGAAAATACCGAATTTCCGCGCCGGAATTCCGGTTGCACACCGATTCGGGATTTATGGCAGGTGAGAAGTTATGACAGAGTGCAGCAAATACGGCAGAGAGTCAACATATGGCATGGAGTAACGTATGGCTATGTCTAAACTGTGGCTGGGGTAAAATATGGCGGAGAAAGAGTGCCACGCTCGGCAAAGACTGCATATATATTTCTAAATCGTCTTTCTACAAATGACTATGTGCGTATAAATTCATCAATATTGTAAAGTTTTACAGTGTAAGCTTTGCTTTGTAAAACCAAGAATAAACTAGAATGAAAAGTGCCCCGATGTGGCCATAGAAAACGATATGTTTCGGGTAGTAAGATTTTTAGTTCAATACCGCTAGTATTACAATTTCCATGCATGCGTATAAAGTTTTAAAACTAGATTAATTTGATGCCAATCAGCGTCCTCCCGAAACACGACACAACAATACTATAGAATTAATAAAAGTTAAATCATTGAGTTTGATTGACTGCGTAACGGAAACATATCCGCAACTTTCTCTGACAGCGGCCAAATAGACATGTGATCCACTGTTTCGAAATATTAAAACAA